>JAHXMU010024379.1:0-17698 GCA_019455685.1 Philornis downsi
CACCATTGGCAGTTTTTCTTGTATTGATTTCCGACAGTGAAATGGGAACAGTTGATGTTTTAACGTCATAATAAGTTCAATAATATACATATTTGTAGAATTTTGAAGTTGTGTCTTTCTTCATTTGTATATCATTTTCAAGTTTATAAATAGATTGCCGAATATATTGCGACGTAAAAATTCCGACTTCAGTGTTGGAAATCAACTAAAAAAAGGTAGGTGTTGCCACATTAGAAAATTTTCGTCGCGAAAAAACTTAGTACTGTCTGTTAGCTTCAAATTTCACCACCATTTTTTTACACCAAGTTTCAGCATAGTATCAGCCTTAAACGTAAAAATGCAAACCGAGAGTATGAAAAAGTGGTAGTGTTTATGGTCCTAATACTGTATCAGTCAAAAACAAGCAATTTTGCTTTCATCGTTGCAAGACCAATTGTCGAAAATGTCGATGGAATAATTGAAATTGACAAGTCAACGTGGAGCGAAAACGACCGTGGTCGAATTCCTGCACAAACGGTGGTCAAACTAGGATTTGTTGAAAATTGACAAGGAATCATTTAATATGAACTGCTTCCCTACGGCACAACTGACATGTACTGTCAACAATTAAACCGCTTGAAGATGGCAATCGCCAGAAGCGCTCAGCTTTTCCCAATAGGGGAGAAGGTGTGTTCCATCAGAACAAAGTAGGCCACAAACTTCGATAGAGACTCGCCAGAGGCTCCGGGGGCTTGGTTGGTAGATTATTATGCATCCACCATGTAGTCTGGATCTAGCACCAAGTGATTACTATCTGTTCCTGTCTATGGTGACTGATTTTGCTGGTGAGAAATTCGCTTCAAGAGACGCTTTTGAAAAGCGGCTGTCCTAGTTTATTGCCAATAGGGACAACGTGTTTATTGAGAGAGGTCTAGGGTGTCTCAACAAGAACGCAAGATTTAAATTTTAAATAAAATACAGGTATTTAAAAAAAATTGTGAAACTTTATTATATCGTAAAGTAGACAGAATGAGGTTATGTATGGAACAATACACCGGGCAGATGGCCGCCGCGGCTTTGCTGGCATACACGCGATCATTTAATGAAATTTTCAACAACCGTTTTGCATAAATGCTGCGGTATTTCATAATTGCAGCGTCTAATTTCCTCCTTTAAGACTTAAGTCGTCGTCGGCTTATTCATGTAAACCATCGACTTCAAGAAACCCCAAAAGAAAAAAGTTTAATGGTGTTAAATCGCACGATTTAGGAGGCCAATTCTGGTCTCCAAAACGCGAAATAATACGACCGGGAAATGACTGATGCAGCAATTTAATTGTTTCTCTAGCTGTATGACATGTGGCGCCATCTTGTTGAAACCACATGCCCTCCACATTCATTTCTTCAATTCTAGGCACGAAAAAACTGGTTATTATTTTACGATACCGAACATTATTGACTGTTTTGCGTTATTGTTGGGACACCCTTTAAAATGAAATTACTTTCAAAACGGCAAACAAATTATCGAACAAAATGGGGCATAATTGACCTAAATTAGATCACTCTATACTATACCAAAATAAAGCTTTCAACTTCATGCAAAAATAGTTGGTTTGTCGGAGTAGAAATTGGGGTTGGAGTTTGAGTTGTAGACCGAGTTGGAGCTGGACTCTGAGTTAAAAAATTAATTCCCTTACATCTTATGAATCAAATATGGGATAACTTTTCACATTTTGTGGACTTACATACATTCTGTTTTTAGAATCACTAAACGCGGTTTACAACTTAATGACGATTCCGAATGTCTTAGTTTTAGAAACCTTTACAAGACTTGTCGACTACTCGACTATTCGAAGTGTTCGTGAGACACGTCGCGGTGACCGACGCTCAAATAATCATAAAAGATAGTTGTACGTACTAACCATCGCGCCGCGGTCGGTCAGACGGAAGTTGTTAGTTGGGATATTTAAATTGAGTTTTTCGTTTTCCCTTGCGGTTTACCTAATTTCTTCAAAAATCCAGGAAGAGTTTTACTCAAAATTCGTAACCATCTGGCAACATTTACAACCCGCTCAGTCTCTTAAATCTGCCGCAAAACACTACAACACTACATAACCCAACAATGCACACACACAACGCGGCTAATAGACATACATAAAAGGAGAGCAACGATGTACAAATACGAAACGGCAATTCAAGTTAATAGGATTACGTCTCAAGTAGTAATAATAACTAAATACTAGCATAGAATTTTATAAAATAGTTAAAAGTACAGAAAACTACTTATGTCCGATGCACAGACTGGCTGACAGCCATACAAATAGACAGGCAGCAGGCAGGCAGACAAACAGATAGATAATTTCAAACCATTGACAGAGAGGAACGAAACGATTTGCTTGTTTTCCTACAGAAAATGACAAAATAACCGTACTAATAGTTGAGTCTTTCCTATCGTAATCGTTCCCTTTGCTTACCCACCATTCCTTCATCAGACATACGTACATACTCGTACATACATACATATAATGATGATAGCACTTTAACAGATCTCTTAACGACTTAACGAACTTAATTACAATGTCAGTTGTGTAAGTTGTAGAATCCGAATAAAACTGTTTACTCGTCGGCTTTTCTTCCTGACTTAAAGAGGGAGAATACAACAAAACGAGTTTAATTTTGGCGTACAATAACCCAAAATAGAACGAGTTCAAATAGGTACAAATATCGTACTGCGATGGGAATCCCTTTCATACTGTGATTTAGTTCTGAGAGAGAGGGTTTGACTAAGCTTTAGAATGTGTTTTCAGCAAAAAGTTGTACGATTTCATTTGTGGCAGTAGCAGTTGTTAAATGACTTGTACAACTTTAAGTTGTAGATACTGACATAAAATTGCACAGTGGGTATTGAAGGATTTTGATATTAATGTATCAGCACAAATACGGCATATTAACGCTACAAATGTGGCAAAGGTAGCCGCAACACAAGTGTGAAATATCGGTGAAATCGTAAAATTGGGAACTTAATTACAAATACTCAGATCACTAAACAACATTGTGTTCTTAGCATATTGTACGTTGATTAGCCGAACTCCGCTGGGTGGATAATATGTTTTCTTTTTAAAAAGGTGCCTCAGCGCCACCTACCGCCATTAAGGCTACTGTCTTATAAACAATAGTCAATAAAACAAAATTCCTTTGCACTCTTATATAAGAAATGTAATAGCTTCTTTTATTCGGTGAGCTTATACGAATTCTATTTTTAGGCTCACTCAATGGGACTTACATTTTAATGACGATTCCAGATTTGTCGATTTCTCGAGACATTCCAAGAGACGTTCTTTCCTCGTGGGAAAAATTTCCGGCATTGTCAGCCCTTTTTGGATTGGTTTCCAACACTGATATCGGAACAAAAATTACATTTTCTATAACTTAATAAATTCGATAAGTAATGCAGGTGCGCCTATTGTGCTAATAAGAAATCCAAATAATTTATTACTTAATCAATACATAAAATTTTTTTATTGTATAGAAAATTCACTTTTATTTTATATAATTAATTAGTTTTGAAGGTGATAGACCTTAACTTAATATATTCGATGAGTAATGCAGGGTGGCGCGCCAATTGTGCTACAATAAGAAATCTAAATAATTTGTTTCTTAATCAATATATTTATTTTTTTTATTGTATAGAAAATTCACTTTTGTTTTATATGATTAATTAGTTTCGAAGATGATAGACCGTAACTGAATCACGCATATGCGACACCTGATCAGAAAATTATTACTTTAATGGACTGCTCCAATTCGGTTAAAATTCCTTGGTTTCGTTTTGAACACTTCTTATTTGACCTAATCCCATAAAAAAGTCTGACGCAATCAGGTCAGATGACCTTGTGGGGCAGTGGAAAGTAGAGTGCAACTGCTCCATCTTGCTGGAACCAAATGTTGTTCAAACGGATACGTGTTCGGCGCAGTTCTGGATAAAAAAACTGCTTCAACGTCTTTAAATAAAGGTTGCCATTGACATTGACATTGTGATTGTAGCACGATTCATGCGCCATCCTATATATTTGCAAAATTGTAAAATTGTATTTTATTACTATTTAATTTCGCAATTACATATGTTTTATTGAACGTATTGTAACACAAAAGTAAGTTATTTTGATTCCAGTGTTGGAAACCAACAAACAGGAAATGGTTGTCGTTGCCACTTAGGACAATTTTCCTCCTGAGAAAACATAGTACTGTCTGGTGGAAAAACATAGCTTTAAATTTCATAAATAGCGCTACCATAAATCAAACGCAAACGTCTGAAATGACATGAAAATTCGACGCGCGTCCGTTGAATGTAACTCTTTTAAAATTTAAATATTTTCTTTTGGAGCTGGCACCCATTTGTTCACTGGTATGAGATAAATTTTCTTATGTGTTATGGCCTTTGGAAATGAATAAATTGTTGTAGATTAAATTTTACAATTTTTGTCTTACCCGATATTAACTGGGCACCAGAAGGTAGCAATCCCTCATATGTTGGTCATCTGCCTCTGTTGTCCACTAAACATCCAAACTGAGTATGCTGGCTGTAAGTAGATTAGACAATAATAAATTTGTCAAAAATTCTTAAAATGTAAGCTTCAGAGAATTGAAATTTTTTTGATTGAAAAACGTTTTGTGTTTTAATCGAAATTAACTGTGCAAAAGAAAGTGAGGTTGCGTCATGTGTTGATCAACTGCTTAAGTTTCCACGTATATTTAAACCGAAGGCCGTTAGCTGGTATGACTGTATTCCACTTTTCAAAATATTTATAATTTAAGCTGACAGGAATTGAGAAATGTATAAACTACTATATCTACATATAGTTATATGGTTATTTTCATGATAAAAAAATACAATGCAACGTGTGTTTTTGAAAATAAGTTGAATTATTTTGACGTTTCTCTCAAAATTGATTGATGGTAATGCCAGCTTCTGCTGCGAAGGCATCCAAATATATTTTTGATTTAAAAAATCCAATTTCTCTACTTATATGATATCTTGAAAATATTATCTGCAAATTTTTGCTCCACACTGCTGTCTGCATGTCACCGCTCAATAAAATTACATTTTTATTAACGCCTCATGATTTATGAGAGTCACCATCATCATCATCATCACCGTTGCTGATGAGCGCTCATTAAGTTTTCCCAATTAAATACTAATTTCTATTTTAGTTTTTCCATTTTTAGATTATTATGGCGCATGCGCAAAATTCAATTGAATTGCAAGCGCACATTCAGCGTTGCTGTTTCCCCACAAACAGTCACATCTTTCGGCGCACATGGTAGTTTAAACTTCAGTGGAGAGAGTATCACTCATATGCCCGACTTTTATGGCTTATGACACTATAGGTAATAATGGATTTTCTTGTTCGACGAGCTAGTTTCGTCTAGTCCCAGTCAATTTGTGTGGACTAAACTCTCGTTTTGTAACCCCCCATCTTGCCATGCTGGATTACCATTCAGTTCTACACTGTCGTCGTTATCGTTACCACCGCCAGCACTACCGCCACCGTCTTCATCGTAAAGCCAATAGATTTTCAACTCATAAAGTAGTAGACTTGTTTGCCTTGATGCATTTGCTGTTTGCTACTGTTTTAGTGTAAAACTTTTACTCAGGTTTTTTTCGCTTTATTTTTCTCAACTATTTGAGTTTTCAATGCAATTTTTGCGCATATCTTTCTTTATTATTTCAGGTGTTTGGTAAACGTTTGAGTTGCAATGAGTTGACAGTGGTTTCCAGGTGGTTTTTATGATAGAAAATTACAATTATGTGATTTTACTGGTCATAACTGGTTTTGAAATCAATGTAGACAGCGAGGTTTCTTTATTTTGCACAATTCCCTGATCTTAATTGTGTTTACAATTAGTTTGCTGAAATTATGCGTAGTCGTATCAACATCTATATAAATAAAAATCAAATGCCGTTCGTTGGTAAGGACATCAGTTGAGAACGGCTGGACCGAATTGAATAATTTTTTTTTAATGTTCGTCGTAGTCCAACTTAGGTTTTTATGGAAAGAAAAATTTACCACGCCCACTTTTACGCCCACTTTTTTCGATTTATCTAAAATTGTAAAACGGCTACACCGATTTGGCTAATTCTTTTTTTAAATGTTTGTAGTAAATGTTTCCAGTGCTGCTACAAATATGGGTGGGATTGGACAAAGGGGCGTGGTACCTCCCATACAAACAAAAAATTAAAAATCAATTATTTCTGTTCCTGCTTACGGTATTTGAACAAAATTTGGTGCGAAGGCTGCTGCAAATATGGGCGGGATTGGACAATGGGGAGTGGTACCTCCTATACAAACCACAAATTAAAAAGCAATTCTTTCTGCTCCTGCTAAAATTTGAAGGCAAAGCAACGTTTGCCGGGTCGGCTAGTTAGCATATAAAATTTAAAAAATTTTGCCAAAAATGATTCCCAGAATTTACGTTATAATAAAATTCCTGACGACTTGTGAGCAGTGTTGTATCCCATCCCTTCTCATTTGATTGCAAGATTGCATAGCTATTGATGTTGTGTAGAGGGATGTCACCTTTGTTCACAATTATTACTAACAGTATTTCCCTAAAATTGTTGATTCAAAATTTGAATCGCTGCTTTGTTATTTTATTGACCGAACCATATATGATTAACATTTACAGGAACATATGAATCCTTTAAAGAGAACAATACATGGAGAGCATAATGTATTGTTATGAAACCACTCAAGAGAGGAAAAAGAAAGGGGAAGCGCTTAAATTTCTACGACGGAAATTTATAAGAAGGCAGCGAAGATACAAAATACTTTGTGTAATAACTTGGCGTTACTTAAATTTTCTGCTAATGATGTTAAAATATAAATTTAGCCACCCACGAATGCCAAAAAACGGAGTATCGTAGTGGTGTTTTGTGGACAATATTAAAGCTAATTGAACTTTATCAACCTTATCCATTTGATATTTTTGACGACTGTGCACATAGTGGACAGGACATTAGGATAGTGCTTTCAACATATACCATACTAATATTCCAGAAACATTTCAGAAAGTGCCAGCTTGGAATCATTTTTATTAAGTCCTATGTTAAAAATGTTGGTCACTGTGCAGAAGCGTAAATACGTATATAATTAAGACATTAAACGCGGCGTTTTCATATCAAGTGTTATGATAACCATTAAATCCAGTTTCATAGAAGCTGGTTATCATTTTGTGTAAGGTATGCTCCAGTTCAAAGGTAAAGCTACATATAGCGAGTGCTTACATACAATTAATGAGCTCATATTGACGTACTGATTCCAAAAAATTGGGTCAAGTCGCTGATCCGCAGTATGGGAACAGATTACAAACTGTTTTAGTGTACATTCAGCTGAATTTTTTTTTACTTATGCAGCGCAGAAAGGAAATTCAAGTGTTTTGGGTGTCTGCATTTCTTTTCCAATTCGTCATACCAAGTTTTGAAAGCCTCTCAGAAAAAAAAGAAATTCCCTTGCATCTCATGAATGATACATGGGAGAGCTTCTCACATTCAGTAAGCTTATACGCATTCTGCTGGTACACTCACCCAACGGGATTTACAGTTTAACGACGATTCCGAACGTCACAGTTTGACAAGCATTTATAGGAAGTGTACTCGAAGTGTCCGTCAGACACTTCGAAGTAAAAACCACTCACATAATGATAGGTGACTGTATGAGGAGTTGAACCTGCGATCATGCGAACGACAGTTGTGTACTCGTATACTAACCATCGCGCCAAGGTCGGCCAGGGGGTCACAGGGATTACCTGCCCCCCTTTTGCGTCGCCCACTGAGTTCGTTAAAAGTTTATGATTTTGTTTTTCCAAGATTTGATGTTGTATGAATACATAGTCTATTTTTCAGTACTATTGACCCACTGATAGAGAAAGCTTTAGTCTTTCATATAGGCTTATCCATTTTTCGGTTTCAAAAGCAAAGTTAATTAAAACACACATAAAGCTACTATGATTTCTCGATGAAACTTTTATTTCATTATAATGCCTGGACCTTGCCATTATGTACGAAATACGATATCATTTAAATGACAGCCTCTGGATTGGTTGCAACAGTGAATCGTTTTGTGGTGGTTTCCAAAAAATACGACCCAATAACACCTCTAGACCGCAATGCTTATCAAACCGTCACTTTTTCCGGATGCAATGGGTTTTCCATAATCACTTCTGGGTTCTACGAACCCCATATGTGACAATTTTGCTTATTGACGTAGCCACCGAGTGAGAAATGAGCTTCATCGGTTAAGAAAATTTTGTTTGATGTTAAGCCCACGTTTGAATCACCACTTTTGTACCTAATCCTGCCATATGTTCTGTTACAAATATAAAACGCGATAAAAAAAAACAATATTCATATTGTATTCAAAATTATTTCATTTATTAGAAGACAATGTTGGTTATTAAAAAAAATTGTATTTACTAGAAATGGCCGCCTTTTGTTTTAACACAAGCTTTCAAACGGTGTGGCCATTGGGCTATAGCCGCACGTACGACTTCCATGGAGATCAAGGACGCTGCTCTGGTTAATGCTGTTTTAAGGCTTCCCAAATTTCTGTGGGGAGTCTTGCAAGCCATATTCTCCAATTCTGACCACAAAGCATAATCCAGTGGATTGAGATCTGGACTCCCTGATGGCCAATCTTCTGCTGCTATAAAGTCAGAAATATTGACTCTGAGCCACTCCTGCGTGGTTTTAGCTTTGTGCGTAGGAGCAGAGTCCTGTTGGAAGATCCATCTACGTCCATTGAAAAGGGTATTGGTCAAACCCTTCACAACACCCTCTAACACATCTCTTTGGTAAACCTTTGCACCAGTTTTTACCGCCTTTTCACAGAAATGGAGGGATGTGACACCATGGTGGGAGACCCCCCCATCAAACCATTACGGAAGAGGGATGATGGCCACGTTGAACCTTTGGAACAACTTTTTTCGCTTCCTTAGATGAAGTGGCATAAATCTTGTCATTTTGTTTGTTGAAAACTTCTTCCACGGTTTTCATGGCCATTGTCCGCGTGCCACTGCAAAAGTCGCTTGCATCTTTCCAGCCTAATTTTTTTTAGCTGAGGAGTTAGAAGATGCCCCGTGGACCGACGATAGGCTTTCATATGCAGATCATCCCGAATCTGCCTAGACATGGATCTGGTTGATATATCCAATTCCTTGGACATGATTTTCTGTTTTCTAAGGGGATTTCTCCGAATTCTTTCACGCACTGCCTTTACACTCGTACGGACAACGCGCGGGCGACCACTTTTTGGCCTGTCTTCTACTCCAGACAATTCGCCGAAGCGAGCAATAGCACGATAAACGAACATTCTTGATATTCCGAGTGGTTTTAGCAACTCGAAAATTTGGCCAGCACTCTTTCCGCATTTATGCAACGCTATTACGCCGACTCGATTCCCTTTAACGCCCCACTCCATGTCAATAGATTGCAAACTGAAACCAAACTGACTAGTAGGTATTCTTCACTAATCAGTGCATGTATTCTGAAAAAAAAAGTTAACGGTTCTATTCCCGCAAGAAGTTTTGAACGATAAGCGCTGGAAATTGTGTAACAGAACATATGGCAGGACTATGTAGTTAGTTTTAATTATTTTTACGTTTTTTCAGTGGTTAAACAATCCATATTCGTAAATAAATAACACTTCAGATGACAGGTATTTAACAGTTGACAGTCTTGCCAGACCAGACAGGTAGTGTTGAAACCACTAAATGGATATTACATTCATATTTTTCCTACAATAACACTAAATTCAGTATACTTTTTTTCTACTTTTGCGAAAGGATGTTGGGTGAAGGTATATGTAAATCAGCTCACCGGACTGAAATTTCTGTACTGGTTCATGAATTTTTATTTGATGTGGTCTCTTCTGCTAGATTAAAACCGATTACTAATTTTGAAAGTATTGTACATTACATGGTTCCATACTGGACTCTGACTCTGCCTTAAATCGTTTTAGATATGAATTATTTCGATTTTTAATATTTATATTGAAATACTTAATTATATTTATTTTCTTTCCAGTGAATTTGGATTCTCTTAACGAAATGTTTACTGCTAAGGCGCTAGATATAAACGAACACAGTGGAACTTTACCGCTTTAATAGCCAGAAAAACCACAGACAAGTAAGTTAGAAATACAATCCTCGATTCCACCATCCTATTAGGAAGTGCCAAAAGCAATGGTTAAAACGCTAAACTGAATCCTTGAAAAACACAAATCTTGTTTTACTAATAACCCAGAATCTAACGTCGTTTTAGTTATTACAACATTTTTAAATAATTTTTGATAATTTTTGTAGCTAATGACTGTTTAGCTGTTCAACTAGCCGTTAGCAGGTTTCTCTTTTAAAATGTTTTCTATTTATTTACTCGTTTTGTAATCCCACTCCAATTCATGCTATTTTGATTTTGATGTCTCATTAAAATTATTATGAAATATTTTGCGCATTTGTTGTTGGACTTTTATTGTACAAGTTTTGTATGCATAATATTTGCTTTGCAATTATTTATTTAAATTGGACAACGCATGACATTGTTGTTATCATTTTTCAGAGTTTATTAAACATAATTGATTGGTGCGTAGAGTAAATACTCGTACAGTGTGTGTCGTGGGTTGTTTGTCTTTCGATTAGAAGTGCGACAACATGAGTTTGTTTATTTATTTGTCGATTTAATCTGTTAGAATATAAGGCAGCTGTTTGAATGTTTTAGTATAATTTTAAAGTAATATTCAGATTATATTGGACGCATTTTATTAATAGATAACGAAGGTATACAAAAAAAAAAAAAAAAATGTCAAGAACTACGCAATGAAACTCTAAATATTTACAGGGTGGTGCAATAGAATGTGCATATTAAAAAAATAGATTAAAAAATATATACAAAAGGTATGGTTAAAATAAATCTAAGGCATTGTAGAGTAATAAACGGAGTTTATTTTTTAAAAATACATAACATTATCTAAATGGTGGCCCTCTCTACGACGACACTCCTCTAACCGCAAACGAAAATTATTGAAAACTTTCTTCAGTAATACTGGTGTAATGGCTGCCATTTCACCACGGATCTTCTCCTTGAGCTGAACGATGTTTCTTGGATTATTATTGTAGACTTTGTGTTTGAGGTACCCCCGCAAAAAAAGTCAAGAGGCGTCAAGTCTAGACTACGTGGGGGCCATGGGATATCACCTCTTTTCGAAATCAGTCTGCCGGGGAACATCTGCTTCACCACCGCCATGGAGTCATCTGATGTGTGACAGGTAGCTCCATCTTGTTGGAACCAAGTTCTGGAATTCACTATTCTTGAACTTTCAATTTCTGGAGCCAAAAATCTGCCCAACATCTCAACATAGCGTTCCGTATTAACCGTGACGTTTTGGCCCCGCGCATTTTCGAAGAAAAAATGACCAATTAGTCCTCTGCCAGAGATTGCTGTTATATAGGACTATGCAATGGTTTCTGGTGTTTGATTTTGGGATTTTCACTGTTCCAGTAACGACAATTTTGACGGTTTACGAACCCATTCATAAGGAAATGAGCCTTGTCAGAGAAAAGGATATTGTCAAAATTGGAAAATCGATTAAGCATTTCATTAGCAAATGCGAGCCTTGCTATGAAGTCAGACTCTTTAAATTCTTGTGTTAATTGCAGCTTATATGGATGCAGTTTAAGATCCAATGTTAAAATTCGTTGCAAACTTCGTCGCGATAATTGTAAGACAGACGATCTCTTGCAAGTCGACATTTGTGGATTTCCTCGTACTGACTCCATAACTCTCTCTACATTGTCTTCGGTACTAGATGTTCTTGGGCGACCATTTGCTTGTGTTTTAAATGTTGAACCGATCTCTTCAAAACGCTTTACCCATATTTTAATTAAATTAGCACTCGGAGCTTCACTAATTCGCCGTAGTTCATATGCAGCACAATATAGTCGCCTAGTAGCAATATGTGAACGAGAGTTCTCGTAAAATGCGCGCACGCAAAATGCGCGACGCTTCCCGTCGAAGTGATTCATAGCGACTAAACCTCCATGAGCCCGCCACCCAACGATGTAGGCGGCCCCCGCCCACGCCTTTTCTACCCCGCAAAAAAAAGATGATGCAATATGCACGTTCTATTGCTCCACCCTGTATTATTCATTTCAATCTATTGTGTCGCCTCCAAAATAGCTCCCCTTCGACATAATAATATTAAGCCAACGAATAATCCAATCATCGAAGTATAAGGTATAGTAAAAAGAAATACATTATTTTTCCAAAAGTTTTAGTAAAATGTATCTTGCGTTGTACAAGTACGATCACATTAGATGGCATTAAAAATATAAGATCTCGAACTCAACAAGCTACTCAGACAGTTTTGTGATTGCTTGACTCAATATTGTTTAAATGCGCCTTAATCTCCATCATAAGCAAAGAGAAAATACGTTATATTTTAAAATTTTTTCTTCGATAAAGTCCCGCACTATGCTGACTTTTCACTGTGAAACTCACTCTATATAAAGAAATAGTCATTGAATTTGAAGCTAAAATTTTCCAACAAATTTCTTAAGTAGCAATACCAACTTCTCTTTTTTTGTTGATTTCTAACACTGAAGTCCGAATATTGTACATTTTTATGTCGCAATTTTACATTTTTTTACATTAATAAATTGAAAATCGAATAGTAATAGAAAAGACGCAACTTAACAAGTATAGTATCGAACATATTATGACGTAAAAATATCAGCTGTTCCGATTTCAGTGTTGGAAATCAACTAAAAAAGACTAGCAATGCCGCTAAATATTTTCACGAGCAAACATTGTCTCATGGAATCCTTTCTTCGTAAAAAGAACCTAGGTTAAAAGTCAAAAAGCGTGTCAGGCGGTTGAAAATGTGAATAGTATGATCTTAATACTGAAATATCCAAATATTTATGAGCAGTTTATATTTCGTCGAACTACATTTCAGTAATTTTAATGTCATAGATGCACCATGTTCTGGAAGGTCAGTTGTCGAAATGTCGATTTTCAAATTCGACCAAAATGTAAGCACTGTTCCGATTGCTCAGAGGTGAAAAAAAAAAAAAAAAAATTTGGAATCACTGGCTTATGGCTGGGTATAAAAAGAACTTCGATGTACGAGTTTGAATGCCACACGCAAACATGAACCGGACCGAATTTTCATCTGCAAATCGCTATCCATTTTTGAACCGAATAGTGACTAGTAAAGAATTTTGGGTCTCTTACATATCGAATGGCGGTGGGCCGGAGGGTGGTCAGCAAGATTTTGCGGTGTGTTAAAATGGGTAGGGAATAGGCAGGGAATACTATAAGCCACTCTCCTACTGTTGAACTTTTAACTCAGACCATTGATGACAACAATTGGACCGTCTGAAGGAAGCAGCCACCTCAGAAGCGACCAGCATTAGACAATAAAAAAAGAATTGTCTTCCATCTGGCTACATATATAGATAATGGCTCACCGGAAGTTGAAAGATTTCTAAGCATTTACCATATATTTCAGACCTGCCAACAAATGATTACTACCTGTTTCTGTTCACGGCAAGTGATTTAGCTGGTGAAAAATTGTCCTCAAAAGAAGCTTGTGAAAATCGACTGTTTCAAGTTCTTGGCAATAGAAAGAGGGTTTCTGTGAGAGAGGCATTTTGGAATTACATCCAAAATGGCAACAAGTAATTAAACAAAACGTTGCATATTTGGCCCAGATCGGCTCTTTTTAATTATGCTTTATAAAGCCTTCAATTCCATGCAAAACAAATGGATTTCTTTTCACCATACCTATGACAATGTTCTCCGTATAGAGAAATGAGAAAAGATCTTTCAAGGCATGAATTCCAAGCAAACTAAAATCACTCTACACGAATGAGTTGCCCATCAATAAAAAACTCAAATGCTAACCATATGTCGAGTAAATTGCTAGGGGAAACTTTGTTTACACCATCCGTTTGGACTGGAATTGTATCAGGTAATTCGGAAAATTCTATGCCGGCAACAAAAAGAAACAAAGTACAAGTGGCAGCTTGCATAAATATTAAAATATTCTTCACAGGAAACAATGAACGCACAAATTTCTAAACAATTAATTAAAAAATAGTTATTGGTAGCATTTTCTCCTTAATTTTTTTTTCCTTTGCTTTAAATTCGATAGAAATAGAAATAAAATATAATTTGTTTTTGTTTCGTTTTCACACTATTAAATTTGTCTGTACTCATATTTTATCTCATTGTTCGCAACGAAAAGACGATGCGGGCGGAGGAAGGAATTTGCGTCGGAGAAACACGGCACACAAATATTGCAATATTTTTGTTTTTGAAGATTTGGCGGAGACTGGCGCAAATAAAATAATAGTAATAAATTAAATAAAGTATGGACAAACGAATTTGAAATAAGATGAAATATTTGTGTACATGCAATGAGGGCATATGTTTCGGCGGGTGTACAGTGGTTACTAGTTCTAAGTTGAGAGGATTAATGGTATTTAACGCACCGCATACCATCGCAATTCATCACGGTTATTATCATTTTGTAATGTAAGAATCGTATTGAACGCCAAGTTTTCAAGCTATCGCTTATAGTTATGCTAAATACTCGCTCCACCTATCTCCACCTATCGTATATTAAAAACACTACTGCACCAAAATTAGACTATCACAATCTTACGAACAATTAAAAATCTTTTATAGAACAAATCAATAGATAGTCTAACTATGGTTTTCAAATGCGATATGCATATGCATTATTGGCTGATTGTGCTCTCTTTCAATAGAATATGTCATTTTAGTTCTGACTGCAGAATTTAACGTCTCATAATACTTTTCTAATGGCATTCCTCTCTGACATATCATTGACATTGTCACAGAATTTTTTTGTATCGTTCAAGTAACGTTCCAAGATTTTAAAAATATTTTTACATACAAAGATTGGCTGGATTGAGGTTAGTCCAAGAGACGTCCAATAGTTTTTGTTTTGTCTTCTCGGCTGGAGGAGGTAATTTTAAATAACAACATGGAATAGATCTCCCATAATATGGTTTCGATTTTATTCTATTAAATTTCTTAGAATTGTGATGTGGACTGATGACTGATGACTCATTCGCCACCTATCGGGTTTTAATTGTACTATTCCGCCGGAGTTAGACCGCCACAATTGGATGAACGGTTTAAGAGTCTATAAGTGACAAATCGAGATATAAATAGTTATACAGGTAATAATTAGTCACATTCAGGTTTGTTCAAAAACATGCAACAGTTCCAACAGTGCATTTATAATTTGACTCTATTAAGCTACTTGACATGTGATTAGTAATAGTAAAAAAGAACTGTACGATGTACAGTTATTTTTTAAATTTTTTTTGTATCGGATATGTAAAACGAAGCTATTGAGATGAGTCGCTTACCATCTGTCACGTATCAACTACGCAATTTTATCGAAGTTAGGCAACCACAATCGATTGAATGGTTTGGGGGTCGGTACACAAATCCACATCTAGCAAAAGGGAAGATATATAAATTGCTGCATATTTTGAATTTCATAGGTTAATCACAGCTATTAGGATAATTTGTTCACCACCTATCGTGCTTTAGCTGTACTATTCTATGTATACCGACAGATACATTTAAAGTTATATTAGTCCGCAGTTTCGTAAGGAAATGTCACCGATACCACATTAGGATTTTGTAAAATTCACAGCAAGAAAACTGTGTGCAAAGCTATACAGAGTAATATTATTAAAATTGTTCATATGAATGCCTGACATTCGCTAGTTCATTTTAAATGTTTGAGAAGTCTGCATTAACATTTCTTAATTTTAGGCCGATAATATATGTATCAATTCTAAATCTTGCTAATGAAGGGAATATGCTAAGAGTTTTTTTTCAGATTTTCTACAAGATTTTCATAGTTAAGAGCAGATTAATACAGAAGAGTCTATAATATTGTTAAATCTCTTTTTCTAAGAAACATCAGAACGCGAACCAACTTCCCTGTATAGAAACTTCTAACTAAAATCTATCATTTACCATAAGTTAATCGGTAACTTCTTATTATTATATTATAATTATCATGCAAATTTTCATAACACTTGAGGAATAAAACATTTTGACAGCTGCCATGACAGCTAGTCCTACTGCGCTGCTCTAGACTGTACTGATTCGATCATACCCTTACTATTTAGGGCGTCAATATCATGTGGCATTCGCCGTTCAGCTAATAAGATATGAAAACTATACTAATTAATCATAATTATAAGTTTCCACCTAACAAAGCGGCAGGGAAATATGCCAAATAAATGATATTATTATCTATATATATAAAAATCAATTGCTGTACGTTAGTCTCGCTAAAGCTCGAGAACGGTTGGACCGATTTGGCTCATTTTGATCTTAAATTATTGGTAGAGTATTCCGGAAGGTTTAAAAGGGTTTATTTGAAGTGATAGATGGCGTTGGAGATGAGATTTTTGCAATTATTTTTTTTTTACCACATTAACATTGCATCAAATAATGGTAGGTGACAAACATACCAGCCTATATGTGGCGCTGTTATTTATTTGAAGGCAAAACAACGTTTGCCGGGTCAGCTAGTAATATATAAAGTAATTGATTTTATCAAACTTCGTCTACCGCCTATCTGCTTTCGCTGTGTTTTCATATCTTATAGAAGGCCACCCCTACAACATACTTTCGTCAAAGAGATGCACGTCATTCGAGGCATTTTCGCTTAGATATATTGGCCTATAAACTTAACGAAAATATTTATTTAAGCCAATTCAGTTGGAGGGTCATATAATAAACTAAAACGAGTAGAATAGTAAACAATAATAATAACACAATAATAATAACACAATAATTTATACAAACACAATATGCGCTGTGTACGATACAATAACGAAATGGTCGAACTGCAAAACTATATCGCTTGTAACAACAATTAGCGTGTGCATCCTGACTGCATTTGAATTTGTGGGGAAGCATAGAGAAAAAAATAGAGCGGGAGAAAGACATGATAAATTTGGCAGTAGTTTGTTAGAGCAAACAAACAACGGCTACTGCACAATTTTAACATGGGGGAGGTTGAGTGTATGGGCTTTTGGGAATGGTTGGCAATTACATTTATTTCAAATTATACGTTTTTTCTTATAAAGTAACAACTATTTGAGTTTGAGCGTCCTGCATGTGCAAAGCAGAGTTCGTATTTTGAGAGCAGAATGTGGTTTTCTTTGAAGGAGTTGAGAGCTGCACAATTGAGTACTTCTGAGAGAGTCGTTAACCGTAAATGTGAATCCTGGAAATTCCGAAGACTTAAACCTTTTACCTCATTTCCAATATTTTGAGACAATGAAAGCCAGTAATTCGATGTTTCCCAAAACTTACATAACCCTAACTAACGGTAATAGTACCACTACTTTTGATGGCTCATCGGAAATTGCAGTCCGACAATTGGAATTCTTCATTAAAAATATCGTTCTGGCCGCTTCCAGCAAAGTTACGATCTTCAAAACGTACAAGAACCAAGAGAATGCCAAAATATTTATCAATACCGGAAAAATTGTTCAAAATGATGACCTTCTGAACATCATGTTCTATCACAAATGAAAAGTATTTTTATATTGTTCATAAATGGACAACTATGACAAATTCCCTTTGTGTCCCATGGATGCTT
>JAHXMU010024381.1:0-15936 GCA_019455685.1 Philornis downsi
TGTATTTCTTAACGTTTCGTTGGCTATTATCCAACTTTATCAAGAGAAAAAGTTTTGAAAATTCTTGTGCGAATAAACATTTATTATTGGTTTTTGATATAGACTATGGAATACAATAGGCTTATAGAGATTATGTTGTAAAAGTTGTATTATATTGTAAAAGCTACTAAAAATAAGAAAGACTAGAAATATTTTCAGATAAAAAGAAACAATTTTATACAAAAAACTTCATCTAAGTATATATAAATAAGTTATACATGGGATATATGAGTATATATAACTTTTTTTTTGGGTATAAACATCGCGTATAAAGTTTGTACGCCGAAAAGTTTTCTCATGTCTCTTCTATAGTTTGACAAAAGGTTCGGAATATCGCGACCAACAGTAAAATATACAGAAAATCATTTTATATTTTAATTATTATTTATTTTTGCCTGAATATCAATGTTTTCAATAACTTCCGTTTTAGCTGCAACTATGTCACAAAAACTTAATGTATTTTTTACTACAGTGGCACCTTCGCCACCACAGTGGCACCTTAAGTAAGCACCACTTAAACAGAAAATGTGACACTTGTCCAACCAAGTTTCATTAATTAATCAGATTTGTATATTACTTATAATTAAATAATCGAAAAATTCATTATCCTAATGCTTCTCGCATTCTAGAACAATAAGTTTGGTTCCACGCTCATTTTCTATCGAAATTTGAATACAAATAAGGGTGGTTTTTGAAGATTTAAGTTTTCAGGTTGGCAGCACTGGTTGGTATCTGTAAAAGTGAAAAGTGTACAGTATACCCTGCCATTTCATCATGGAAAGACTAACAAACGAGCAACGATTTCAAATTTTTGGAATTTATTATCAAAATTCGTGCTCTGTGACAAATGTTCATCGTTTGATACGACCATTTTATGGTCGTCATAATCTACCTGCTGCATTAACAATTCGTGCTGTTATCTCCAAATTTCGCGCCAAATGTACTTTGTTGGACATAAAACTATCGACTCGCATGCGTAGAGTGCGTACCGAAAAAAATATTGCAGCCGTAGCGACCAGTGCTAATGACAATCGTGAAATGTCAATTCGTCGCCGTTTTTAGCGATTGGGCACGTGTTACTCAACCACAAGGAAAATTTTACACGTCGATTTGGGTTTGAAAGTCTATAAAATTCAACTCACGCAAGAACTGAATCCGAATGACCTACCACAACGTCTAATTTTTGGTGAATGGGCTTTACAAAAGCTCAATGAAAATCCGCTGCTTTATCGAAAAATTGTGTTCAGTGATGAGGCTCATTTCTTGCTGAACGGATACGTTTACAAGCAAAAGTGTCGCATCTGGAGTGTTAAACAGCCACATGCTATACGTAAATTACCGATGCATCCCGAAAAAACGACAGTCTAGTGTGGTTTATGGGCTGGTGGCATCATCGGTCCATTTTTCTTCAAAGACGACCGTGGAAGAAACGTTACCGTCAACGGCGAATGATATCGAGCCATGATACGCGATTTTTTTGCCCCAATTGGCTGAGTTGAACTTGGTTGATATGTGGTTTCATCAGGATGGTGCAACCTGCCACACTGGTCGTGAAACAATGGATATGTTCAGGGATGAATTTAGTGACCAGCTTAACTCTCGATTTGGCCCTGTGAGTTGGCCACCAAGATCTTGCGATTTAACGCCTCTTTATTGTTTCTTGTGGGGTTATGTCAAGTCGATAGTCTATGTGGACAAACTGAACACTATTGAAGCCTTACAGGATAACATAACACGCGTTATTCGTGAAATACAGGCCGAAATGCTCGAAAAAGTGACGAAAAATTGGACCTTCCGAATGGACATTTTGCGACGGAGCCGCGGATAACAGTTACATGAAATTATATTTAAAAATTAAATGGCAAAGATCAATTTATCGATTCCAATAAAAAATTTTAATATATGATGCAAATTTGAGTGTTTTATTCGATTAAAAAAACTACGATTAAAAGATCACCCTTTATTTAAAGTTAATTGTGTTATTACACTGAATTGGTGTTCTCTTGATGTGCAGTCTTTAAAATTCGCAATCATCTCCATTGTAGGTTGGATTATTTTTTGTTCGGAACGGAAATTTTTTCCCTTAAGAGTCTCACTATATTGTGGTTTGATTCTCACTGACTACATTGAACAGTCTGCTCTCTTGACTGCGTTTAATGTACTGGAAATCTGCATAGTTCCTCTGTTAGGACAGGAAAGATCATAGGATTTGTGTTTACCATTGCAGTCTGCGCATTTGACATTGCTAATGGTTTTACAATCTGAAGTTTTGTGCTTGCCGTAGTAGTGAGCACATTTTGTTTTAATCAAGCATCCCTGTTCTCCATGTCCATGCATTTGACAGTTGCGGCATTGCACATCTTTATTCTTAATCTTCTTTTGGTATTCACATATCACTACGGTTCTAAACACTTTTTTATAATATTTTCTTAGATTTTTTATTTAAAAAAAACCACTCGCAAAGCATACAATGATTTATTGTATCAGCATACTCTTGATATTTTTTATGAGTGCATTTGACATTAGTGAATTTAAAGTCAAGTCTAACCAATTCATTCTACATTCAAAACCAAATAACACAAATTTAAACAAGCGAGCCCTCTTCTTATCATCAATGGCAAAACTGGCAAATGTTTTTCTTTAATAGAACGACTTTAACGACCCCACATGCAGTATCAGTTTAGCAGAATATTTTAGCTCCAATAGATATTTTTTGCACTATAATTTGCAATACCTTGGTTTTGACAACATATTGTGGATAAAGCTACTTACTATTTTGTCCCAAAAGGCGGAACATCTTCTTTGATACCGCGACTGGCACCCTGGGTCTCCTCTGCGTTAGAGCCAATATCTTCATCGTGATTATCGACAAACCTGAAACGGGGCGTAATAGTTCCCCTTTTACGCTTAGCCCTTGACATCATGGATGACAGCAATAAACAAACCCTTTACAAATTGATTCCAAAACAAAACCAAAAATTAAAAAGCGACCACAAGTGTTCACTCTTCAGAAGTTGTGGGCGAACTCATAACACATTTGTTAATTTTTGAAATGAAATTGCAATGAAAAGTTACAATTTTGCAATTTTGCAAATATAGTGGGTAGCCCATTTAGTGATTTCAAGGCCGCCGGTCTGGTAAGGCTGCCAGCTGTTAAATACCTGTCTTCTGAAGTGTTATTTATTTAGCGAAAGATTTGCCATTCACGAATATGGATCGTTTCACAACCGAAGAACGATTAAAAATAGTGCATTGTGCATTGTATGCACTGCCGAAAATATCGCTTCTATTAGTGAAAGTGTGGCGGATAATCTGAATTTGTGAATTCCACGGTCGATTCAACCTTCTCAGCAACTGAGCTTATCGTGCGGCACATTATGGCGTATTTTGCATTTGGATTTGCTTCTCCACCCATATAGAGTCCAACTCATGCAAGAATTAAAGCTGGCTGACAATTCACAACGCCGTAGATATGCTAATTGGGTGCTACAGAAACAGGCTTTTAATGCTGATTTTTTGAACAAAACGATGAAACTCATTTCTCACTCGATGGTTATGTCAACAAGCAAAATTGCCGTATATGAGGCTCGAAGAACCCAGAAGTGATTGTGGAAAAGCTATTGGGATTCGGAAAAAGTGACTGTTTTATGCACATTATGGGCAGGAGGTGTCATTGTTCTGTATTTTTTCGAAAACGATTTTGGAGGAAATTTTGTAAACATATTATGACGTAAAACACAAGTTAATCCGATTTCAGTGTTGGAAACTGATACACAAAAGGTTAGTAATCCTACTTAATGTCTCCAGGAGCAAAATAACGTTTCGTAGAATTTTTTTCCATATTTTTTTAAAAATGATGTTCGAGAAAAATTTTTAAATATGTTATGACGTATAAACACAAATCGTTCAGACTTCAGTGTTCGAAACCGATACAAAAAAAAGGTTAGTAATGTCGCTTAATTTCTCCAGAAGCAAAATAACGTTTCGTGGAATTTTTTTCCTGGTCAAAAGAACATAGTACCCAGATTAAGGTGCTGCAGTGTGATAATATTTCGAGGCGTATTGGAGGAAAACGGACAGTGACTGAGAAAATCTATTTATGGCTTTTTTCATATTTTCATCCAGTTTTTGTATAGAGAGAAAAAATTGTGCATCGTGCTTGTAAAATATGACTGTATGAAGCTTATCATGTTTAGTTTTGTGGACCCTAAAAACCAGTGTCCTCTTGACGCTGTTAATCTTAAGGAGATATTCAAGCAAAAACATTGACTCTTATCCTGATGATGTACCCGATTTTGGGGATGATGTTGTGACGTTGACAACTTTCAATGTATCGAGACGAATTGGTGGCATATGACAGTTACTCAAACGGTGATCAGCCCTGATGGCTCTGTACGCAGCGAAACCCAACACAACTCCAATGCCACATCAAGCCAGACGACGATTTTGGTGCTGGCACAGAGAGAGTATCAACACATGTCGATCATTTGGTAGATCGATGTAGTTGCATTGGTTGCTGTTGATGTCGATGATGTTAATATATCGAGTTCCCCTTAAATTAAACGCTTGATTAAATTTCATTGAATTTGTTTTAGTTTTCGTAACAGGCCTGGTTTAATTTAAGAGGTCGATGTTACGAAATTTTGTATCAACTGTATATAAAAGAGTAGGAGGGGTTATCTCTCGAGTCTATTGTTTAATGTTGGGTTGGAATCACATCTGTTGTAGTTTGTTTTGAAATTGATAAATGTCTTTCGAGGAAGGTATAATTAAGATAATGTGTTCTGTTAATTGGGGACGCCTTTAGGTGCTGCGAACTGAAGCCGGACTAAATTTCGTGGAGTTGAACGGGGAGCGGCGTTGGTGTAAATGTAATACGTTATGGTTACGCAAAGTTGTAGTTTCCCTACAAATTATCTTTTAGAAAAAAATTGTCTATATTAAACAGATTATGAAACATAAACAGTTCATGAACTGATTCTTAAAACATATGAAAAGTTTTTTTATACGATGTGAATGGTTATTCATAAAATATTTGAGAGAAAATTTTTAAATGAAAGTTATGAACGGTTATAAACTTAATTTTTGGTGTGTTCAGGACATAATTCAAAGAAAATCCTACATATTTTATTAGCAATAGTTAAGCTACAAATAAGTCTCTGTCGTTTTGCAAGCGATGGCCCCATAAGTGGGTTATGTTTGAAATTGTTAACAACATAATTATGGGTTATCGCTTTTTCACACATAAAGCTAGGATTTCGATGAAACTTTTATTTCAATATAATGCTTGGACTCTGCCATTATATACGAAATACAACGTCTTTCAAATGACCTCCTCGGGATCGATTACTGCGGTGGATCCTTTTGAGATAGTTTTCGACCACTTTTTCGGACATTTCGGGCGGTGTCTCGGCGAAAACTTGATGAATGTTGAGTAAATACATCTTTGACGTAGCCCGCAAAAAAACAGTCTGACAGCGTCAAATTGCATGATCTTGGTGGCTAATTGAGACTAAGTTTTCTGGAAACTGTTCATGCAATAAAGCGCGTTGTGTTCCTCGAGGCACCGTCTTGTTGAAACCACATACTGTCCAGTTCATAATCGTCAATCTAAGGCAAAGAAAAGTCGGTTGTCATACGGCCATATCGCTCTGAATTTGAATTCGGATTATCCGTCACACTTTCACTAAAAGAAGCGATATTTATAGCAGTACGTACATCGCGATGATGTACAGGACTGACCACATTTGTAAAGCTTCCAGTCTCTTCAAATTTCTTTATAATCTTGCCAATTCCTTGCACAGAAGGTCGATTATGACGACTATAATCACCCTGTAATGCACGAAAAGTGCTCACGTTTGAATCGCCACTTTCGTGGTAAGTTTTAACTATTTTTAAGTGTTCTTTGATTGTTAAACGATACATATTCGTAAATGACAAATCTTTCACTAAATAATTAACACTTCAGATGACGGATAAACCTGTGTTGGCGATTTGGAAACAGCACCGCATAGGCGTCATATGAAGCAACTTTTGATTTACTTCGTTAATTTCACGAAGTCTGCAGCTGAAATGCATCAGATGCTTGCAATTTTAATAAGGAGTTATTGAAGCACGATTTGTGCCAAACGCAAGATGAACTTGCAATTGCATTAGAAGTAATTCCACATCGTTTAAAATAGTTGGAAATTGTTCTAAAGCGAGAAAGTTGGGTTATAATGTGAATGGAGTGAATTGGCTTACTTCTGGAACTTTCTTTTTTTTTTTTGATTTTTATAATGTCAGATGCAGTTGTTTCCATATGTTAGCAGTTACATTACTATAATCTATAAAATTATTAACAAACGTATAATCTGCAAAAATAGTAACCAAAATATGTAAAATTATGGAATTATCGCACAAAGAGCGGAACGAAGACATCGGAAACATTTTACTCTCTTGGCTCTCTGATCATTCCTGTTTTGGCTGTAGAGCGAAATAAATTATCTATGCGTCTCTGTGTTGAAGCTCGATTTTGCAAATGTGAAATGCTGCTCGCCGGGCATAAACGAGGCCCTACTTCAAAATTGATAGCCAAGCCTAATAATCATGGGGAAAAACACATGTCTTGTATTTGGTGAAATCAACTTGGTGTCGTGTATTATGAATTGATCAAACCGAGTGAAACCGGCTCTTCATCGAAAACAATTGCGGAGTTGGTGTCGACCACTCTTGTAAAAACGCCCCACCAACAATCAAGACACGGCAAAACTACTGTATAGTACGATAATGCTCGTCCACACGTTGCGACACCTACTTAGAATCCCTTCTGTTAACGCTCAACGAAACCTTGCCAACTCGGCATATTCACCACATCTCTTTCTGATTATCGCCTGTTCCGTATGAAGAAATCAAGAACTATGTCGATTTTTGAATTACATCAAAGAATGAATCATTGTATCGATGCGGCATTTGCACGAAGGCCGACCCAAAACACACCGGTCTGACGTAAACAAGGTGCCAGTTGTTTATAAAAAACTATTTCAGTGGAAAGTGGCAACCTTGCAAAACATATGTTTTAAGATTCAAAGCGCCACGTTGTCTAGTACTTCTATTTGAACCCTCAAAGGTAAACGATGTAAGTGAATTTATAAAAATGGGAAAAATGGGTCACCGTTAATATTTCCATATTGGTTGATATCAGTCCAACCAATATTAAAGTTGGATTGTACTCTAAGAGGATCTGCTCCTTCGTTTGCGACTGTAAAATTACAAGCCAAGGCGAACACCGTGTGACAATTGAGGTGTCCACGCCAGATACGGTTAAGAAAATCCACAAAATGGTATTGGATGATTGTCGGCTGAAGGTGCGTGAGCTAGTCGAAATGATAAGTATTTTCAAAAAGTGCTATACATCGTATATTGACCGAAGATTTGAAGATGAGAAAGCTGTGCATAAGATGGCCGCACTTGCTTTCAATAAAAACAGCGTCGTGAAGACGTTTCAGTAGAATGTTTGACGATGTTTCACCGCAATAAAACCGAAATTTGTGTAGATTTATAATCAGGAGTGAGAGATGGGAAAATTATTTCACAACTGAGACAAAGGAACAGTCAAAGCAGTGGACTGAAATGGGAGAATCGTGTCCATAGAAGGCGAAGACGATTCCATCTGCAGGCAAGGTCATTGCGCGCTGTTTTTCTGAGATGCGCATGGGATTCTTTTTGTTGATTATCATAAGAAAGGAAAAACCATCAACGACGAATATTATGTTAATTTATTGCAGATTTAGATGACGAAATTATGGATAAGAGGCCGCATTTGACAAAAACTAAAGTGTTGTTTCATCAAGACAGTGATCCAGTTCACACACCCACTATTGCGATGGCCAAAATTATTAAAGTTAACAAAAAGTTAAAAGTTCAAGTTCGAATTGTTTCATCACGCATCTTATTTGTTAGATTTGGTTCCCTCAGACAATTTTCTATTTCTAAACCTAAAAAAGTGGTTCGGTGGTAAAAGATTTACTAACAATGAAGAGGTGGAATTTGCGGTTGATATTTGAAGGGGCTGTTGAAGGAGTTCGTCAGTTCTTACTATAAACAGGGTGTAGAAGCTATTGAATATTGAATATATAAAAAGTGTATCGAGTTCAAGGGTGATTATGTTGAAAAATAAAGAAAATTTTTTCCAACTTTGTTGTGGCCTCTCTGTTAGGTCGACTAGTTTTGGGACCGTCCTCGCAACGAACCTTTTTGTCGCAATAAATGGCCTATTTTTGACAAAGAAAAAAAAAACGGAAGAAATTTATCTGTATTTCCAATAATATATTTGAGATTCATTTCGATTCGATCCATTGTTGGGATTTAAATTCTTGTAGATAACGGTTTTTGGTATTGAGAACAATTAATTTTACAAAAAAATTAAAATGTCTTTGAGAAATGCGTTGGACTAGAACTAAAACAAGTTTAGTTGAATACTCACTGTCGGGTAACTTTGTAAAATTTAAAATAGTATCTGAATTTGCTCACCGACATGTATCAATAAAATATAGAAATTTTCGTTATACTTCACCGAAAAGCGGCGTTGTTTCCAGCTTTAGCAAATATGTTAAATGAAACTGTGTGCTTATTAATGAATCATTTGTTATAAGAATTGCTATGAAAAACATTTAGAAGTTCTAAGCTAAGATTTTCCCCCTTCAACGTATACATTTGTGTTGTACATCTAAAACTTTCCCAGCCACCTCTGTTAACGCATTTCCTGCATTATAAATAAATTCCCAGTTATTGTCGCCCTTTCGGCTATTACGCCAATACCTTGGAATTCCCGCAACTCTGTCGAGTTCTCACTGTTGTCTGTTGCAGTCTCGTATGTCTGTGATATCAAATTCTTGTTTCATTTCCCATTCGATCATATGCGTAGCGTATTCATACCAAGTGGTGGAATTGTCGTTCCTTTTGGCCAAGTAAGCGTAGCGGAACCGAAGAGAAGAAACCCTATCAGTGACCAAGCGAAACCACGCGTTTGTAGTTTTTGTTTGTTGCTTCGTGATGCACTTCCTCCTTGTTGCCTCAGAATTGGGTAGGAAGGAGATGGTTTTTCTGTTGGGTTATTGTTTGTTTTGTTGCAACAAAATTGTAACAAAAGTTATTTAGATTTTTGCTGTTGTTGCTTTCCGCTGTATGGTGAGAAAATAATTTAGGATCATTTTTGTTGAGGATATGGTTAGAAGGAGGGAAGCATTAGTATAGGGTTATCCATCTAGTGGTTTCAAAAACCGCCGGTCTGGCAAGGCTGTCAGCTGTTAAATACCTGCCATCTGAAGTGTTATTTATTTAGTAAAACGTTTGCCATTTACGAATATAGATTGTTTAACAACCAAAGAACGCACTTCCGATTGAATTCTAAGTACTTTACATTTCACAAACTGAATCGGCCCTATATTACACTGAATACAATAGTTCTTTCTTCTTTCATAAACTGCTAATGAAAACCGCCCATTTCAATAGAACCTTCCTTTATTCATTTGCAGGTCAGGTCAGTGATCAGTGTGGCAGTCTGAATAGACAGACTCACTTAGACTCTGTAGTCCATTGTGATGCCACAGAAACTAGAGATAAGGATATCCCCAGCTTCCCGCTTTGAACCATCTTGAGCGCCTCAAAAAGCTCTTAAGTCGGACACAATCTATATCGTCCAGATCTCCCAGGTCCCTAAAGAAATAAGAGCCCAGTGTTGATCCCCGCCTGTTCGCCAGGGCGGGGCAATTGCAGAGAAGATGTTCTGTAGAACCCTCCTCCTCTTCATCCCTACAACTCCTGCAGAAGTCACTAGTCGCAACATTCAATCTCACTGCATGTCTTCCAATCAGATAGTGTCCCGTCATGACGGATATAAGGAATCCGGCTTTCAATCCAACAACATTTTCTTCAGCGATGACGCCCATTTCTCACTCACAGTGGTTACGCCAACAAGCAAAATTGTCACATATGGAACTCGGAGAACCCAGAAGTGATTGTGGAAAAGCCATTGCGTGCGGAAAAAGTGACTGGTGCCATTGGAGGTATCAATGGGCGGTCACTTATATGGCATTGTATGCCGTACATAAGGGCAAGGTGCAAACATTATAATGACATAAAAGTTTCATCGAAATCATAGCTTTATGTGCTTTTTATTTAACTTTACTTTTGAAACCGAAGAATGGATAACGCTATACAAATGATCCCTGGATTCTGTCTTCCTGAACTCCGCATCAGCCCTGAATTGCCGCAGATCTCTTAACGAGATGGCTCAGCATTTCAACATTCACCTTATGTGGGTGACGGGCCACAGGGACATATCAGGGATCTACGGAGCAGACGAGCTGGCAAGACTAGGGACAACCTTATAGACTTCAGCCGAGTTGGAGTTCGTGGGCGGGCCTCTAGCCATTTGCAAGCTCATACTGCGGGATGAAGTTTATTAAGCAGCAAATGGTAAGAGGGCATCTGTCCGGGACTGTGATTAATCCATACGGATATGGCCTCACCTATAACTGAAGCGTTCACACACACTGCTGTCGCTATCAAGACAAGTTATTTCAAGAAATGGTGATGTTTATTGGCCTCCACGGTCGCCTAATTTGACTGCTCCGGGCTTCTTTTTGTGGGAGGCATCTGAAAATCAATGTTTATACAAACAAACCAGAAACGCTTGAAATTCCGCATGAAATCTGTGAGAATATAATGAAAAATGTGCTCAAAGGGGTTCGCTAAACGAGTCGGTCATTTATCTGATATTGTATTCAATACATAATTGTAGACATAAATAAAACATTTATTAATGTAAGATCCATTCTCTTTCGTTTAATCAAAAATTATAACCAAATAAAGTAGTATACCTTCTCGATGGACACCCTGTATTTCAAAAGGTCAAAATACGAAATGCTGCAGCTTATACTCTATGGCAAAGCCGAAGGAAGAAGAGGAATCAGGTGTAAGCAGCTGTCTTGGTTGGGGAATATAAGGCAATGGACAAGCATATGGCATGTGTGTTCACCTCTTAGAGGCAGGTTGGAGCCCGTGGCTTATTTTCAAATATTGTCAACAATTTGTAAAATACTTATAATTTTTTGTATTTCCATTCCGCTTACATTCGACTGTGAATAGCAAATCAAGAAGAAGAAGAAAATGAATTAAGGCAATTTTTCAAATTTTGCATCAGCTACAAAAAGAGTTTAGCTGTTTTTAAGAGAAATACATTCATAACAAAAATGTGATCCTATCCTATATCATAGGATTTAAATGGATATGATTTTAAAAGACACAGAACAAAACAAAAAACTATTTTCAAAATGGGTTCTTAAATTGATAGCCGAACTTAAAAACAATTCCATTCCCTTTCGCTGCTATTATTATTATCAGTAGATCATCTAAATCCACTACGATCTGGAAACGGAAACCATCGAGAAAAATTCCAGTATTTTCGGCAAATCAAGCTGACAAGAGTAAGGAAGTTGTATTGTGTATGTGATAACTACCCTATACATGCGCTGTCATCCAACACAACACGTTTTCCCTCATCTATGATACTATTTTTGGAATTTATTTGCTATGGTTATTTTCCTGATCTTTTGTTATGATATCTTGCCTTGGTCTTTCCTCAAGCGTAGAGGACATCCGTTTCACACATTCAGTGCTTTTCAATCTACTTCGCCGCTCTTACTGATATTGCTGTACGTAATAACATTTTATCGAACTGTTGGTCATGGTTTGGCGTCACTGCGGAACGGTCCCTGAAGGGTAAGAACTCATGCTGAAAAAGTGCACATCATCGCCCCGTTGTAAAAGCATGAGTGTCCGCTTCCATAGAGTGGTCTTCCTTTTGGAAGACAGGTTAATTTGTTTCCGTTTGCACCGAAACAAAACAATGAACGGAATATAATGCAATGCAAGCAAAAGCAACAATCTTTTTATGGAATGTCTGTCCTTCAGAGTGATAGTTTTGTTTATGGAGAAGGGGGTGGTAGTCTCTTGTAAACAAAAACAAAATGTTTAATGTGTTTACATTCTTAAAAATGATAATTAGATTTTTCGGACGGTGATCAGTAGAGCGAAACCGACTAAGGGATTTGTGTGATTCGACTGGTATTCAAATACTAAACAAAAAAACTTATAAACTCGTATCAGGATTTATTGATGGTTTTGAAGAAAACGCCAAAATTAAAATGCAGAATGAATCGAAATGCTAATTTTAGCAATGAAAATGTGGCAAATTCAAGATTTTGATTAGAAAAATCAAGACACAAATAGAAAAGATTAAGGCAAAACATAGGGCTAGGATAGAGCGTCATCCAACTACTCTAGTTAAAAACCTTGGTAATCCTTCCAAACTCTGGAGGAGCGACTTTACAGTCCCATAAAATACAAAGTCACGTTAATCACATGATTCGTGCCTTTTTTTAGTTTTAATCTGCTCTCTTTCTTTCCATACCACACAAATCTTAGCATTTGTACTCTTAGAGGACAGATGACCGCCAAAAGTGCATTATACTAAGGCGGTCCCAGAACTAGCCAACCTAACAAAGAAAACACAAAAAAGTTGGGAAGAATTTTTTATTTATTTTCCTACAAAATTTCTTTTTAGTTCGATACACTTTTTCCAGCGATATTGAATAACTTCTATACCCTGTTTATAGTAAGAACTGTCAAACTCTTTAAAATAGCCATCAACCGCAGACCCTACCTCTCCATTGTTGGCAAATCTTTTAACACCAAGACTTTTTTCAAGTTTGGAAATAGAAAATAGTCCGAGGGAGGTAAATCTGAAGAAGCGTGATGAAGCAATTCGAGCTTTAATTTATAAAATTTTTCACCATCGCATTAGTGAATGTGCGAACTGGATCATTCTTGATGTCTTGATGAACAAAACTTTTTTCGCCACAATCAGCCTTTTCCTCATAATTTCATCATCTAAACGCTGCAATAAATTATGCCAAATATTCGCCGTTGATGATTTTTCCTTCCTGAAGATAATCAATAAAACTAACCTCATGCGCATCCCAAAAAACAGACGCCATGGTCTTGCCTGCAGAGGAAACCGTCTTCGCTTTCATTGGACACGATTCATTCATTTCAGTCCACAGCTTTGACTGTTTCTTTGTCTCAGGTTTGAAGTGGTGGACCCATGTCTCATTCATAGTTATAAATCGATTAAAAAATTCGACGCGGCACCCATCCTGCGCTCAGCTTTCTCATCTTCAAATCTTCGGTCAATATACGATGTCTAGTAATTTTTGAAATGCTTATCATTTCCGTTAGCTGACGTGCCTTCAGTAAACGATCTTCCAATGTCACTTTTGTCGATTTTTTTAACCGTGTCTGGCATGGACACTTCAAATGTTCGTCTTGGCAGCTCGTACGGCCTCGTTTAAACTCTGCTACCCAATATTTTACATTCCTAAACGAAGGAGAAGACTGCCTCGGAGTAGAATCTAGTTCGGCTTTAATATTGGTTGAACTGAGACCTTTGACCAAACAAAGACACAAATATGCAGTTAAAAACGACGGGGGGAAAATATATTCGTCGACAACTTGATGTAAGACCTAATACAAATAAAACAGAACAATTTTTTTTAATAAAAGTCTTTTATACTCGTATTTTAGGCATCTAACTAACAAAAATGCAGAGTTTGTCAAAAAGCATTCGGAACTTGACCTCATCGCTCAAGTAGTCTATCTTACGAGGAGAAATGAAATGAGTCCGCGCTCATGTGTTTTTACCTTGGCCTCTTTTCTTACTCCCTCTTTTCTGTGTGCATGCAGAGGGACATGTGTGTGTGTGTGTGTGTGTGTGTGTGTGTGTGTGTGTGTGAGTCACACCCTTTTAGCTAATATCGGTGTGAGATCATATGCATGAACATTGCGCTTAACGACGTCTAATCTACACTATACGATCTACTAACCCCGATGTTAGAGAACCACACAAAGAAAAACATGCAGCTAAAAACGATGCGGAAAAGAAATACACTCATCGACGACTAGATTTAAGATTCAAATATTCGTTGTTAGACTCTAATAAGGAACTTTAATGAAAACCATAACATAAACAACTACGTTGTAGGCAACTACAAATATTTAAATTTAGTCAAAATGCATTGATAGTGTGGGTAATGTTGAAACAGAAAGCAAAGTAATACGAATATGATTAGAAATCATATAACACTGAAATAAAGGGTGTCCCAACAGGAACGATTTAAATGACTGATGCAGCAATTGAATTGTTTCTCTGGCTCTATGACATGTGGCGCCGTCTTGTTGAAACCACATTCATTTTTCCACATTCATTTCTTCAATACTAGGCACGAAAAAAACAGGTTATCATTTCATGATATCGAACACCATTGACTGTTTGAGCTTGACATGCCTCATTTTCATAAAAAAAGGTCCAATGATTCCTCCAGCCCAAAATCCACACCACACAGTGACACGTTGAGGATGCATTTGCTTCTCGTGAATCACTCGAGGATTTTCCTCACCCCAAATGCGACAATTTTGCCTATTAACGAAGCCATCAAGATGGAAATGGGCACCGTCACTAAAGATGATTTTATCGGCAAAATCAGCAGTTTCATGTTGTCTCTCCAATACCCAATTAACGAACTCCCTTCGCTGTCCATGGTCAGCTGGCTTCATTTCCTGAGTCAATTGAACTTTGTATGCAGAAAATGCAAATCTTTCGTCAAAATTTGCTGCATAGTGGATTTGGAGACACCAATTTGCTGAGCTCGGTGTCGAATTGAGGTGGATGGTGTTTGAGCGACATCATCACGTACAGCTGCGACATTTTCGGTCGATTGACCTGATCGAAGGCGCGTTGTTGTCTTTACATTACTAACAGACTCAGTTTTGGCAAATTTATCCATTAATTTCTTTACAGATGACTCTTCTGAAGCATTATTGTGACCCCAAATTGATTGCAATTTACGAACTGTAGCCACAAAAGTTTCACCATTTTGGTAAAACAATTTCACAATGAGAATGCGTTGTTCATTCGTGTAGCGCTCCATTTTTACTAACCTCGTATCTTCTACTAGCAAACAATAACAATTCTGCAAATGTCAAACAATGACACTTCGAATGGTGCCAAATCTAAATCTTGCGTTCTTGTTTGGACACCCTACATATTTATTTTGTTTTTACTAGTTGTAATAAAACCACATTGATTCCTTATATAGAGTGGCGCATAAGTAACGTTAACGGCAACTATATTGAATGCGTTCTTGTGCATCATTTGGTTTTAACTCGTGAACCAATTGCATCTTATATGGAAAAAGATGTAACATATGTAAAATTCTTTGCAAAGACCGCCTAGACATCTCTAACTGCTGAGAACGTCGCCTGGTGGAAGTTTCGGGGTTTTCCTCAATACTTGCTTGCACTCGAGCAATGGTCACTTCATTTCGAGCTGCACGAGGTCTTACAGGACGCGGAAGATCACAGACAGCCGGTTGTTGCCCAAAACGCTGAACCAATCGATAAATTGTTGGAGCGCTTGGAGCATTTCGAACATGAAAAAAATTTCGATATGATCTAAATAATCGAATGCTGACTTTCAAAGTACAAATGAACAACTTTGGTTCTTTGTTTTGTGCTGAGCCTCTCCATCATAAATTTCCCAAGTATTATTTAGTTAATTCATTTCATTTCATTTATTGAACAGTCTTGTAATTTAAAGCCTTTTGGCCAATATTAAGCAAATTACAAAATGCATAAAATAAATACTACTGGAATTGAAAAACAAAAACAAAATATAACTTAGAATATAACATCAAATTAACTAGTAAAGTGCACCAAAAAGTAGCCAATATGGAGGGAAATAAAAATAATGAGAAAAAATTAAATATTGAATGATATACATACATATGTATGTATAGG
>JAHXMU010024383.1:0-21154 GCA_019455685.1 Philornis downsi
TTTTAACAATTTTAAGCGTTCTTCCATTGTTAAACGATCCATATTCGTAAATGGCAAAACTTTTACGAAATAAATAACACTTCACATGACAGGTTTTTAACACTCGATAGCCTTACAAGACCCACGCTTTTGAAACCACTAAATCTATAGTTATTATTTATGTTCCACTAACCAACAAGGCTGTGGACTGGAGCAATTAAATATCTTTTCTATGGTAATTTTTTTGGGCGGAATTCGAAACTGTAATTGGTTCTTCTCTATCACGTCAGGTTTTCGGGATACAAAACAAATGTTTTTATTCGTTTTTTACATAAGAATTCATTAGTTTATTTAAAAATCATTGAATCTTCAAAAGTGAATGGCGTTATTTGAACGCCGTTTGTATTTTGTTGGTTCGGTTTCACGTATTAGAGTCCAACAATAATCTCCCAGCAGGCTTTTGTATCAAAATCATTGATGATTTCCTTCAAATTTCATTGAATCTGGGTGAGCACGCTTCCCTTGTTCGTCGCTAATCACACCTAGGTTTTGTGGAAAAAAAAAATCTAAATGCGAATGCAGAGAATGCATTTTGAGTAACATTCGTGCACCTAATTCGTGATCATTTTTCAATAATTCAGCAACAATTTGTCTGTAGTTTTCACTGAAAGATTTCCAGGCTGCATATATTCTTTCTGCACCTTTTTGTGAATTATGGATGATAATGGAATTGGCAAGATTATAAAGAAATTTAAAGAGGATATGGTCAAATACGGTCAGGTCTGTGAATCATCGCAATATACGCACTGCCGCAAATATCGCTTCTTGTAGTGAAAGCGTGACGGATAATCCGAATTTCAATTCAGAGCGCTATGGCCGCATGATAAATGACTTTTTTTGGCCTGCAATTGAAGATTATGAACTGGACGATATGTGATTTCAACAAGACGGTGCCACGAGACACACAACACGAGCGATATGAACAGTTTCCAGAAAGCTTAATTTTATGTTTTGGCGATTTCAATTGGCCACCAATATCGTGCAGTTGCAGGCCGTGAGGCTATGTCAAAGACCGTTTTGGAGCAAATGTTGGAGCATTTGAAAACAAACATTCATTAAACTATCGCCAAGATACCGCCCAAAATACGCGAAAAAGTGGTCTACTGTTGCAATCAACCTAGAGGCGGTAATTTAAATGACATTGTACAGGGTGGCGCAATAGAACGTGCATGTTTAAAAAATAGACTAAAAAATAAATACAAAAGGTATGGTTAAAATAAATCTAAGGCATTGTAGAGTAATAAATGGAGTTTATTTTTTAAAAATAACATCATCTAAATGGTGACCCTCTCTACGACCCTCTAACCGAAACAAAAATTATTGAAAACTTTCTTCAGTAATACTGGTGTAATGGCTGCCATTTCACCACGGATATTCTCCTTGAGCTGAACGATGTTTCTTGGATTATTACTGTAGACTTTGTGGTTGAGGTATCCCCACAAAAAAAAGTCAAGAGGAGTCAAGTCTGGACTACGTGGGGGCCATGGGATATCACCTCTTTTCGAAATCAGTCTGCCAGGGAACATCTGCTTCACCACCGCCATGGAGTCATTTGATGTGTGACAGGTAGCTCCATCTTTTTGGAACCAAGTTCTGGAATTCACTATTCTTTAACTTTCAATTTCTGAAGCCGAAAATCTGTCCAACACCTCAACATAGCGTTCCGTATTAACCGTGACGTTTTGACCCCGCGCATTTTCGAAGAAAAAAGGACCAATTATTCCTCTGCCAGAGATTGCTGCCCATACTGTCACTTTAGGACTATGCAATGGTTTCTGGTTTTTAATTTTGGGATTTTCACTGTTCCATTAACGACAATTTTGACGGTTTACGAACCCATTCATAATGAAATGAGCCTCGTCAGAGAAAAGGATATTATCAAAATTGGAAAACCGATTAAGCATTTCATTAGCAAATGCGAGCCTTGCTATGAAGTCGGACTCTTTCAATTCTTGTGCTAATTGCAGCTTATATGTTTGCAGTTTAAGATCCAATGTTAAAATTCGTTGCAAACTTCGTCGCGATAATTGTAAGACAGACGATCTCTTGCGAGTCGACATTTGTGGATTTCCTCGTACTGACTCCATAACTCTCTCAACATTGTCTTCGGACCTAGATGTTCTTGGGCGACCATTTGCTTGGGGTTTAAATGTTGAACCGGTCTCTTCAAAACGCTTTACCCATATTTTAATTAAATTAGCACTCGGAGCTTCACTAATTCGCCGTAGTCCCTATTCAGCACAATACCTATATAGTCGTCTAATAGCAATATATGAACGAGAGTTCTCGTAAAATACGCGCACGCAAAATGGGCGACGCTTCCCGTCGAAGTGATTCATAGCGACTAAAACTCCATGAGCCCAACCCAACGATGTAGGCGCCCCCCTGTATTTCATACATAACAGCAAGGTTCAACCATTATAATAAAAAGAAGATAATGTTATAAAAATATAATATAATAAATATAATAAGTTTTATCGAAATCATAGCTTTATGTGTGTTTTATTTGACTTTACCTTTGAAACCGAGAAATGGATAACCCGGTATAATATAATATGTAATAATAGTGTTGTGAAGATGCTGGTCCTTCAATTCTTCTATAATTGCCCTAATTACCAGAGCAGAGCAGATTTTTTATCTTTAATTTAGCAATTTTTTTTTTGTGTTGGTATACATTAAAGGAATCAATTGATACACTCTTTAATATTTAGTTGCTATTAATTTGTATTAAAGGGTGTCCCAACAAGAAAGCAAGATTTAAATTTTAAATAAAACACAGATATTTAAAAAAAAAATCGTGAAATTTTATTATATCGTAAAGTAGACAGAATGAGGTTATGTATGGAACAACACATCGGGCAGGTGGCCGCCTCGACTTTGCTGGCACACACACGATCTTTTAATGAAATTTTCAATGATCGTTTTCATAAATGCTGCGGTATTTCATTAATGTAGCGTTTAATTTCCTCTTTTAAGACTTTAGTCGTCGTCGGCTTATTCGCGTAAGCCATCGACTTCAAAAAACCCCAAAGAAAAAAGTCTAATGGCGTTAAATCGCACGATCTAGGCGGCCAATTCTGGTCTCCAAAACGCGAAATAACACGACCGGGAAATGACTGATGTTGCAATTGAATTGTTTCTCTGGCTGTATGACATGTGGCGCTGTCTTGTTGAAACCACATGCCCTCCACATTCATTTTTTCAATTCTACGCACGAAAAAACTGGTTATTATTTCACGATACCGAACACAATTGAATGTGTTGCGTTCTTTTTGGGACACTATTTATAATCTTGAAGTTATTCAAATGAAATACGTATTTTATATGTAAATGATGAAAACATGTAGTTTTCTTTGCGTTGCGTCAACGGCCGCATTGAACCATTTTATTTATTTCCTAACGCTTCGTTGGATAATTTAATCAATGCAGTTCGTTACTTTCTAACAAAAATTAAATTTGGTCCACCATTGATGCGTTTGCATACAGTTGAGGATAGTATCGATCCGAGCGATTAAAAGTTATTCATAAGATAATTACTTTTACTAAGCAGCCCTCTGGGTGCGGAATGGAAAACGAGAAAATAGCTGAAAATTAAATTGGTTTAATCTTTCCACTTCAATGACTAAAGGGAGCAGATTGTTAATATCAACATAGTCTATGACTTCCACATTGAAATTTTAAAATTAACCATACAGTTCTTCCGCAAGGGAAAGTTTTGTTGTTCGCATAATGTGCGAAAGGGAATGAAGGTGAAGTAGCGCATGCAGCAGGTACCAAGGGTGGATGTTATGTGTGGACGTGGTCGTTATGTAAAACTACTGCGAGTTCTACCATTACATTAGCTGTAGTGGTTGTTGTCGAAGTTAAAATCTGTGCTTGCTTGCCTTTAAGGGCTATTACGCTTCAGCTATTAAGGGGGAGATACACTGTATGCAGTGAAGTAGAACATAATGCACACTACATCACTGTCTATTGAGAACACCGAGATCATTTACAAATATGCGGAGAAAGGTGAAATCACTCACTCACAATCGCTGGTGAAATCATACATCATAATCAATCGCAAGATACTGAACTTATTTGACTGCATGCATAGATAACAAGAGAAATCATTTAGGAATCTCATATATGTATGCATAATGAATAAAGCTTCAGAAGACGAATTTTTTGATCGATTCCAGAAATTATTTTTTCCAAAAAATCGGCTTTCTATTCTTCAGACTCTATGAAATGTATTAAAGCACTTTTCATGATGTTTCGTTAATGGTTTGATTAGCATTCTTATTATAACTAACGAAAACGTCATCTTGAAAGAAAAAATGCATTACACTAAAAAAAAGTCAACACTAAAAGAAAGTGAAATCAAAATGAACACAAGTTGTGTAAAATTTATTTTTTTACTCAAAATAAATAAGAAAATTTTTCAAGGAAAGTTTTATGCTTAATTTAAGTACGTACTATTTTCGCCAGTATTTAGATCAAGTAAAATTTAGTCAATTTAAATTTCACTTACTCGTTTCAAGTGAAAATGGAAAAATTAGATGGTATACTTATTTAGAGTATGTTTTAAACCCAAATTTTTTTCGATTTTTTTTTTTTTTTTTTTTTTTTTGGGATGATGAAGTTAATATTTGCATCAGTGACCGAATATTGCACCATGGTATGTGATTTGTGATTTGCAGTCTTTAGCCGATCACGCACAATGAATACTAAGGAAATGTCGATGCCAAAAGATCCCTGAACGAAATAATATACCTATACAACTATGTTTTGTTACCTGAAACACACAATATTGATCTAGAGTGGAAGTACACAAATATTCCTTATAAAAACCCGCAGGGAAGTATTAAGGAGTGCACAGTGGCTGATTAAAAAAAATGACAATTGGTCTGCAGTAAGAATGGATAAACAACTTTTTGGCCAACTGATCGACAAAAGATTGCTGACGTTATTGATTTTGGCGTTACAAGAAACATCCCTAGAGAAATAATTTAGGTGAGACTTCACTAGAACTATCGTCAGATCATTCGCCCACTATTGTCACACTATGGGACCCCCAAGAAATTGTATCCCCAGTTAAGCATTTAGCAAAGACAGGAACAAATACAAATTAATTAAAATATAAAAAATATCTCAGTACTCATTGCTCTGATAACATTCCCCTAAAGACGTCGGAAGACTTAGCTGTCGCTATTATAAGTTTTGAAAAAAAACTTAAACTAGCTGCTCAACATGCTACCGCAGACGTGATAATACAATTTATCACATAGATGTCGAACAGCTCTTGGCCGAAAAAAGAAGAGTCCGAAAAGAGTGGCAACAATACAGATACCCCAACTTAAAAACAGATTTAAAAAAACTGCACAAATCGTCTTAGAATGTTTATCGAATCCCGAAGATACTATCAATACTATCCTCCAGAATGGAAGATCTCACTAGTCACAATGATACCTAAGCCAGGTAAAGATCACACAAAGGTAGAATCATATAGACCAATCTATTATCGAACATACCAAAACTTCGTTAAAAATGTTTTTAAGGAAAAGAAATATTGTTTCGCTCTTTTCATCGATGTTTCTCAAGCCATTGACAAGGTATGCTATGAAGGCTTAATATGTAAACTGTAACGAAATTTGCCTGCAAACACACATAAACTATTAGAAAACCACTTAACTGACCGAAAACTTTGTTCCTAAAGAAGGAAATTTCTTAAGTTCGCCCAGTCAATTGAAGCCGGAGTTCCTCAAAGTAGCATTTTGGGACCTATTCTATATTTAATTTATACATTAGCCTTGCCAACTAATGATCATATTCATACATCAACATTTGTTGACGATACAGCTTTTCTTAGTTCTTATGAAAACCTTCAGGAAGAATTCCGATACTTGCAGAATCACATTCATAAATTGGAGAATTGGCTATAACAATGGAGAATAAGAGGTAGCAGAAATGTACAATATAACATTCACAATTCGTAGAGAAACTTGCTCTATTATTCAAATCAACGACTAAACAATAAATCAGCACCCCGTAGTTAAATATCTTGGTATACATCTTGATCGGCGCCTCACATGGAAATGCCATATAGATGAAAAATTAACGCAAATGAAATTGAAAGAAACTCAACTAAACTGACTTATGGGTAGAGACTCCACTCTTAAGTGAGATTGCAAACTCTTACTATGGCATACAGTTATAGAGCACCGCCTCGGCATCAAATATAGAAAGAATACAAAGCCGCCAAAATAAAATCTTAGCCACTCCCTGCTATATAAAAAACTCGAACATCCACAAAGATTTAAACGTGCCGTTGGTGAATAAGGAGGAATACGATTTTTTTCAGCCGAATACTAGAAGGATGGATTTAGATAACAACAATTAAAATAGCTCTCGTATTGTTAGTTCAATTAATTTTAAACAAAAAAAGATCTGCACTTTATAAATGGATGGGTTCGATTTTGATGAAATGCAAATGAATTTAGCAGAATTATTGCCGAGTTTAAATCTCAAATTTGGACCTTATACTTCTGAAGGGGACTGCGCCACAATGCCTCAAAGTAGGGAACCTCAGGAATATAAAAATTTCAAGATCAAAGAACAATCTTATCTTATCATCAGATGCTGTTTTATCATTTATGAGCAAACGTTGGATTTGCAACAGAAATTTGACATTTGAAAATGGTAATAAATTTAAGGATTTACTGTACCTTTTAGATATCGAATACTGCGAATCAGGTTATTTCACTAAATTAACTTGCTTCATGAATTTGAATATGAAATGTTTGTAGAACTAGAACAAATACGTTTCCCATTTTTATGAATTCTCGATTTATTATTTTTGGTTCACGAGCATTGCGTTATAATTCCGCAAACTTATATAATACATATACATATATAATAGTTCAAAACGGAATTATACATGGTCCTTCGAGCCTGATCCTCATTGCTTTAAACCCACCAACATAGAGATCATGCTGGGTAATGACCAGAAAAAGGGGATAGTAAAAGCAGGCTTGATCAAAACCTCGTCAACAATGCCTATCATATAAAGCACAACATTAGGATGGGTAATATCTGGAGATTGTGAATATTAAACAACTTCATGTTGCAATGTTGCAAGTTAGCCCGCCATGTTGAACTGTGTTCAATTACAATGAATTATGAATTTGAAAATGAAATATTTACAGAACTAGAGGTTTCCTATTTTTATGTATTCTCGATTTGATGGAAACCCTTTATGTATGTTCTTGCGACAAAATAGAGCTTTTATCTGACTACCTAAAGAGTTTCCAATCTTCCAATTACGGTTATGCTGAATAACAAAACTTCTGTATAACTCATGTTACTTGATACAACGCTTCACAAGTTCTTACCTCTTTTTTGAACAACTTTTGAACGACTAAGAACTCTTGAACTGAAATAAAATTGGATTACAAATATAACCATTATAATATAATATTTGTCTTTTATTTTTGGTTCACGAGCGTTGCATTACAATTCCGGAAACTTTGAGCAAATACAGTCGATTATCACATATATAACAGTTCGAAACGGAATTATACACTGTTTATAAATTTAAATAAAAATATGTATTGTTGGAAAATAACATTTTATTGGGGCAAATTTTACCCAAATATTAGATATGTATTATCTCTTTATAGCAGATAATATCCGTTTCATTGCGGGATGCTGAATTTTGTGTTCAACAATTTTAAATGTGAAAAAGATACGATAGACATATATAGACTGTATATCAGCGTGTTGGAAATTGTATCCACTTTTAAGAAATTTATAAGACTTTTAAGAATTGTAAAATACGTGGAAGACTTTTTGAAAAAAATGGAAGATATGGTTTCAACTGAGTTTTTGTAAAAATGTAATGGTAAAAAAAATTCTATAAAATTTTATTTTTTGTTTTTAATTTTGTTGAGAAATTTAGGTAGCGAATGCTGACAAAAAAAATCTGACGTTTATTACTAGAAATCCCATAATTCCCAAAAGACTTACAGTTTCCAAAAATGGCATTTTTTAGTTTAAAAAAATTCTCTTTGCAGAATTACTCACCACACCACTTCTTTCGACACTAGTGGTGCAGCTCGGCAATCTGTGGCTGAATTTTGATATTTATATTAAAAATAAATCGTAATTGGTAGGTTCTGGTTATCGTAAAAAATCAAATTTTAAAAAAATGTTTATTTTACAATGTCTACCTTTCAGAAATATATAATTACATTATACTTTTCTTAAAACGTTTTTTACATTTATGAAAGAGAATAGGTATTGTTTTTTTTTTTAATTTGTAGCTTTAATTACGTATAACTTTTGACTAAGTGCTTCTTTCTTAAATACTTTTTTTAAATACTTAGAATTTTGTTATTAATACAACCAAAGAAATTTCATAAAAATGGGAAAAATTTGTTTCTGTTATTATTAAAGTGAACTAATGTAGGTAAAAGCAAACATTTTTACTTTAAAAGTCGAATAACACCTAAAGTTTAAAAGCTAAAGTATACATAAAGCATTAAACAAGGTCTTAACTAGAGGAATACGTACAGGTTAACATTTAAATCGAATAAAAATTGAAGAAGTTGTATCGGAATTTTCAAATATCCAGCATGTCCTACTTTGAGGCATTGTGGCGCAGCCCTCTCTAAAGGCATATGATCCAGATTAAGACTTAAACTCGACTATACTTCTACTAAAGTCATATGCAATTTTATCAAAATCGAACCACCCGTTTAAAACCTGCAGATTTTTTCAATTTTTTTTTTTTCACAATCACCCACTTTGGAATGTTTGGGCCACGTAGATTTCTGGGCAAAATTAAATTATTTCTTTGGTACCGCTGTATATGAAATTTGAACATTTATTGATCAAGCTGAGGACGTATGTCATGAACCCAATTTGTGTACTGTGAATTTTTCAAAAACAAATCTTCGTTTTAAAATTTTAAAAAACATTTTTAAATAATTTTTTTTTAACTTTATAAAAACAAATGATTGTTAATTTATGAAATTTACTATTTACAATAATTCAAAATTTCAAAATGCATTTATAGCTTCAGAAAAAATTACAATTTTACTGAAAAAATTGCATTAAAAGCGTTTTTTAACTTTTCCAGCACACACATTGCGATGTAAATGTTTGGTTTAGATGTTCTCTTTTATCATATGATTACACAGGGTAAGTAGGGAGAACATTTTTGAAAGTTCGCTTCTGTACTTCTTGTGAAATGTACCAAAAAAAATGATCTAAAATGGATATCTAGCATAGTGAGATGTTCTACAATTTAAATCTTACCAGAGGAATCGTCTACCTTCAATTTTCATACATTCTTTTACTCCCTTTACAAAAAAAAAAATGTACAAAAGTGCATCTCGACGTCAAATTGTTGAAGCATCTTATTCTATAAATATATTGTGGATGTCCTTAGACAAATTCTTTTCCGAATTGCTAAAAAAAAATTTCGTTTTTTGAAAAAAAAAAAAACAAAAAAAAACAACAAAAATTTGCAATATTTCCCAATATGATGCAAAAGACATTCCCATAGAGGTAGTTGAAAGCAATAAATAACTAAATTTAACTTCCATATATCATTTATGTCATTTTTAAAGACAAGGCCAAATGAAGTTTGCATTACCAAGCACATCACACAGACTGTACTTTGTACTTTAATTCATTTTGTTTTAATTCACAAGCTTTGTTAAAAAGAATCTTTTGAGTACTGTTTACAAAGAATATTCATTAAAAGTGGCTAAAGAATTTATGGAAAACTAGTAAGTGCTCGCTATTTTGTACGCGTGTTTCCATATTTTATGTAAAAATTAGTTCCGAAGTTTAATTCCTTTAGCATCTAATTTCCAAATTACGATTTTGATTTCAACGGTTTAATCAGGAGCTATCCAGCATCCGGTTGAGCTAACAATAACTCAAATTTTGGACAATACAGCTTATTTTACTGCCACTCCTGCTCCTTTGATCCTCCTCGTCGATTTTCTTTTTCTGAAAATATTATTCTGTTATCCGTGAAGTCTGTTATTAAAGTATGGACAGGACAGAAACATCTACATTCCTAATTTCATGATTTTTAATTTTGTTCTAGTTTAGTGTACCAGTCTGGTTTCAGCATAAGCTGTCATCATCCATAGTACCATTTTTGTCCCTTTGCTCATTCTTTCTTAATTTAGTTTTTAAGGGCAGTAATTTGTAGGAGTCCCTTCTCATTCCTAGTCTAGGCTGTTAATGAATTTAAGCACAATTTTATGACTCAGGCTTCACACTTTTGTTTTTGCTCTTTTTTTCTTGTTCTACCACTTAACAGTACAAATTATAGAAAATTTTCTTTTTGGTGCGATTACTACAAAAGCGGGGTATAAAAAACTTTGTTCATAATTTTAGCTTCAGCCATTTGTTATGAGCGATGATGCTATTCCTGTCCCACATCTACCATTAATTATCATTAATTCTTGCTGTGCAACTGTACGAATTTTGCAAAACCCCTTTATGTCGCCTGCCTACTTTAGAAGAGCTGCACGGACACCAGTTATCATGATGCTGGTTTGGGCCGCTTAGACTTGACGATGGTATCAGCTTTGTCCCTTTTTTACCCTATTTTACCCCTAAAAGTATGCATTTTGAAAATTCCTTTTTTAGAGGGTATCTAACCAGGAAGGGCAACACGGACACCAGTTTTCGTGATGCTAACTAACTATAACTAACTCTATATATGTATATATACTCATCTATATATGTATGTATATACACATCTAACTCTATAACTAACTCTGTATATATATCTATATTCTCGTATATATATGTAGAAGACAGTCTCAGTCTGTCTTCAATTTTCATATGTTTGTTAAGTTCTTTTTCAAAAAAAATTACAAAAGAGCATGTCAAAATGAAATTTTCGGCGTAAAATATTTTACCGACATTTTTCTGTTATCCTTCGATATTGTCTGCAAGTTTCCGAAAGATCCTTTTCAGCCTTTTTCAAAAATTTGGTCACTGCAGTTTGATCAGCTGTAATAAGATTCCGTACAGAATTCGTTGCGCAGTAAATTTTTATTTACATACGCTTGATTTTTTAGGGCACTTTCTTCTGCATTTCTAAAAAAAAAAAAAAACAAAAATAACATCTTAAAATTAGAACGAAATTTTTGGATAGTCCTAACGTAACTTAATCTAACATTGTACTGCGATATGGTTGAAATATTGAAAAAATATGGTTAAAAAAACGAAAAAAAAAAACAATCTCTTTGTACACATTTAAATTTTTTTTTTTTTTTTTTATAACAATTGTTATTTTTCGATAAACCATACAAACTCCGTCCTGAGATTTTAATGTCTTATTAAAGACAAATAGAACTTGTTGTGGTTAAGAAAAAAACAAAAAGAGGTTACTGTATCGTAAAATCACGTTTAAAAGTTTACTCAATTCATGTTAATCTTCCTCTTCTAAGAGAAATAAAATTCATAATATTTAAAATTAAAACTCTGCTTAAAAAGGCATTCAAATCAAAACTATAAGGTATCTTAATGATTTTAGTTCTAAAAGCATACTAATTTTAGATCTAGTTTTTACAGTTTCTACACAATAAATTTTAGTAGAAAAAAACTGCTAAGATTTGTTAGCTATCGATCTGAAAATATATTTTTTTCCCCTAAAGCGCCAAAAAATGAGCAAATTTTGACTACAACCGGTTGAAGAATATTACAACGCACACCGAATAGAATAATAACAAATATACAATCCCATATTTGTTCTTATAAACAAAAATACAAATATTTTTTCTTTTTTGTTATTTATTAAACACAGAGCTAACGTAAAATTTACGCGCCTCAATAGCAAAGCTTTTTTATTGAAGATTAATTAGGATTTAATATTGATGATACTCTAAAATGTGAAAGCCATATCAGGCAGGTAGCATCTAAAATTACATTCTTGCTACGAAGTTATATAACATAAATGTGTCTCTTCCGCTAAAAATACGAAAACATATCGCAAAGGCGATGTTGATGCCACACGTTATCTATGGGTTAGAAATTTATTGTGGAACAAGTAGGGGTAAACTAGAGCGATTAAAAATGTGCTTTAACCGTATAATTCGTTTTGTGTACAAATTAAAACATTATGATCATGTTATAGCATATACTGTTGAGTTTTTGGGATGTACATTTGAAAACTTTATCGACCTTAGAACTATATTGTTTTTCTGCAAAAGCATGAAATTTGGCACACCCAAGTACATAGTTTCCAAATTTGTATTTGGAAGGTCTTCAAGAACCAATATTTTACAACTTCCACTGGCAAGAACGCTATACGATTATGGAATTCAATAATTACAAATGAACACAAAAGATTCTCACTATCATGTTTTGGATTTAAGAAGCTCTTAATCTTAATTATTATACTTCACTATAAATTGTTGATGCTACACATTTTATATCCTATCTTTCTCCATATTCGTTGTTAACACTGTTAATATTATTATTATCATATTTATTATTAAAACTTTTTAAAAAACTGAATAGTAAAATTTCAAGCATGTGTCGCAAAATGTTGGTCTGCGTAATCGATTTAGCCGTATGCGGCTTTGGATTGCGATATGGAAATAAAATAATAATAATCTGTAACTCTAGTTCTAACCAACTCTTAGATCTAGTTTTTACAGTTTCCTTACAACAAAATTTTAGTAGAATCCATAAACCTTTCAAATTGAAAATGTCTTTTTCCTTTCCCCAAAACCGCCAGTTTTATTACAACCGGCTGAAGAATATTACAGCTTATGTCGAATAGAATAATGACAAATATACAATCGCATACGTATTAATTTTTATAAACAACGCTATGAATATTTTTTCTTTTAATTATATATAAAATAATAAAATTTACGCGATTCAATAGCAAAGCTGTTTCATTGAAGACTAATCTGTAACTGTGGATAACCTAATCGTATATGATTATCGAATAATTTGTAACGGAATGTCGACAAAAAATATAATTAATCACTTTGGAAAATAAAGGCGGAACTGTTTACTTAGGAGGTTGGAATTTAAAAAAAAAATATTTCATAGTCATAGACAGGTTAAATTATAAGTTACACAAAATCGACAGTTACAAAAAAAGCAAAAAAGCATGAATAATGGGCTCTGTTCCGTATGAGAAAAAGTGGCTTTCAATAGAGCACACATTCTTCGCACACAGCACTATGACTTCCAGTGGGACAAATTGGTTTATTGGTTAAAAGCTTACTTTCAAAAGAGCCAAATAATTTTCATTCCGCACTATTATCTAAAATTGTTACCAGTTTACCATGGTTTTTGATCAATATGACAAGCACCTACCTCAATTTACCTTCAAATCAGAAACATAGTTAGAGCTGTCAATACAGCCCATACATTATCAAACCTCCGAATGTATCACGTTATAACATAAATTCATTACAGCAAACCTAAGAAAAGAAAGTCATGGGGGCTGCCCGGTCATGCTTCTACGTCGTCGCCTCGGCCGAATATCCGCGCTGCGAATGTTATGCTCTGTAGTTGGTGGGACCACGTCGGTGTTATTTACTACAAGCTGTTGAAACCAAGCGAAGCCATCACTGAAGATCGCTATCGACTGCAGTCAATGGCATTAAGCCGAGCTCTGTGCTAGGAGTGCTTACAACACGCGGAGAAGCACGAAAAAGTGATTCTTTAGCATGACAACGCTCGGCCTCACGTGACCAATCCCGTTGAAACATACCTAGAAACGCTGAAATGTGAAGTCTTACCCCATCCCCCATATTCTCCAGGTATTGCGCCGTCCGATTATCACTTGTTTCGTTCGATGGCATACGGCCTGACTGACCAGCAGTTCCACTCATAGGACTACATCAAGGAATGACTACATTCGTGGATAGCGTGAAAAAATTAACAGTTTTACCGTGACGGAACTCGGATTTTGCAGGAAGATGAAAAAAGTTAATATTATCACCGGTAAAATTTCATCTGTGTCGATATAGGATCTTGTCCAGCAACACAAAGGCAGGCAGACTGACCCCACTGGACCCACAAAAAATTACTTTGAGCTTGCAATTTGTCTTTGTTTTAAGAAAGCGAAATATGATATGCGAAGTCTATTCCAACAAATTCCCTTAAAACCAAACATAATCGCATAAATTGTCCGCCACCAAGCATTAGTAAGTAAGATCATATATTCAATATCTCTCCTTGAACATAAACGAAGCTGCAAATACCGATGGCAGTGGACGAGTGGTGCTGGATGATAACTCGCATGCATTGTATACTAAGGCTACCACAAAAAGGGCAACTACTGACTTCTATCGTGGAATAAGTCGTTTAACGACTAGGACTACAGACTAATCAACATTTTAAGCAACTAACATGGACGATACCACCATAGCTACAGATTTGGTTAATCAACATGATCGCACAAAGAACATGGAAAAAGTATACATGAATTATTTGCTGATTAGAAAACCGATAGGGATAAAAAATTAAAATTATCTTCGATTTTGATTCCCCTGCAAAACCTTGGGTTGATCCAATTAGGTTGATCATACGTTGGTCTCGGTTAAAAACAGGCAAGATTATTACATAGTCATTTGATATCAAACAGGCGTTAGAGAAGATAGCAGCCCATAGGTAATGAAGTCAAATCTATTTACTACGTCTGTCAGTTAGTTCACTTTGATGTAAATTTATGCCATTAGACAAAATATATGAGAGGGTGTCACTTTTCAAACTTTCACCCGGAGGAATGAATCATTTGATATGGCAAAAATATTTAAGGTAAAGTTGGGTCATAATCATATCCCAAGACTTTACTGAAAAAATTCGAGTACAAATATTAGCTATTGGTCGGTCGAAGTAGCGAAAATATTGCAGCATTAAGAGCATAAGTTTAAAATCCATGCCGTTAGGAATCTCTCAATCAACATTGAGGAGAATTTTGGAGAACCACAGTTTATTGATCGACTGACTTTTGACTGCAGAAGAAGAATATCGTGAATATCATCGAAATATCGCAATCAGTAATAAAGTAAATGAGTTTATCAATAAGCAAAACCAGCGCTATTGGACAGCAAAAAACTGGCATGTTCTGTAAAAGGTTCCACTGCATCCACAAGAAGTGACAGCGTCGAAGATGTGATTAGAGTATATTTCGTCGCCGATGAATGTGTTCATAACTCAGTGGAGTGCGATGTACTAGCATCTTTTTGGTCAGAATTGTATGAACTTAATATCAGTGATATGTGGTTAAGACAAGATCTATTGATCTATTGCAGGTAAAGTTTGACACTCGTATAATATCGAAAAAATGTTCGAACAAAGGGCCACCAACCTCACATGATTTGACTTCATTAATGTCACGGTAAGTCGTTAGTTCATGTTAACAATCCAACAGCCTAAAAGAAGCATAGCAATAATAATAATGAACTGGAAATTGCTAACGTTTCGGTCAATATGTGACTGAAAGTGATACAAAATTGTAATCGCGTACATCGGAAAATAATTTCAACTCGATATCTCAATTATTTGGTGTGGAATTTAAATCATAAAATTATTGTGTCATTTGTGCAAAATCCCTTATTTAGATAAATTTTAATCCCTCAAATATGTATCCTTTTAAAAATGAAAAATCGTATGTTTTACACCATTTGTAATATATTTTGAATGTAGGTGAACTGGATTATTTCTAAAATACGACGGCTACCCCAAAATTATCCGACTTGACTAAGAAGACACAAAAAAAGTCGGGAAAGTTTGTCTTTATTTTTCAACATAATCTCCTTTTAGCTCGATACTCTTTTTCCCGAAATACTCAATAGCTGCTAAACCCTGTTTATAGGTATAGTAAGAACAGTCAAACTTCTTAAAATAGCTATCAACCGTAGACTCCATCTTCCACCTTTTCATTGTTGGCAAATCTTTTACCAACGAGCTATTTTTTCAAGTTTTAAAACAGAAAATTTATTGAGGGAGCGAAATCTGGCGTATAGAATGCGTGATGAAGCAATTCGAACTTTCATTCATTAATTTTGGCCATCGCAATAGAGGATGTGTGAACTGGAGCATTCTCTTGATGAAACAACACTTTCTTTTTTGCCAAATGCGGCCTTTTTCCATAATTTCATCACCTAAACGTTGCAATAAATCAGCATAATATTCGGCGTTGATGATTTTTCCTTTCTAAAGATAATCAATAAAAATAATCCCATTCGAATTTCAAAAAATAAACAGACGCCATGACCTTGTCTGTAGATGGAACCGTCTTTGCCTTCTTTGGGCACAATTCTTCCATTCCAGTCCACTTCTTTGACTCTCCCTTTGTCTTAGGTGTGAAGTGGTAGGCCCATGTCTCATACATTGTTATAAATCGATACAAAAATTCGACTTTATTGCAATGAAATATCGCCGAACACTCTACTGAAGCATATGCACGACGCTGTTTTTGCCCTATGGAAAGCAAACGTGGCACCCATCTTGTGCACAGCTTTCTCATTTTCAAATTTTCGATCAATACACTACGTATAATATCTTTTGAATGCCTATCATTTCAGCTAGCTCACGCACCTTCAGCCGACGATCATCCAATTCCATTTTGAGGATTTTCTTAACCGTGTCGACAACTACGGTGTTCGTCTTGGCAGCTCGTAAGGCCTCGTTTAAACTCTGCTAGCCAATAGTTTATAGTCGTAAACGAAGAAGCAGGCTCCTTCAGAGTAGAATCTAGCTCGGCTTTAATATTGGTTGGACTGAGGCCTTTCAAATTAAAATATTGTATTACATAACGTTGAACAATTTTTTCATGCTTACAAATTCACAGAGATCGTTTACTTCTAATAGCTCAAATAAAAATACTAAACAACGTGGTCGTCATTTTCAAAACCACTACCACCATCTACACATTAGGTCGGATAGTTTTGGCACCGCCTTCGTACCTCCAAAACTACGCTTTTATTTATCCAACTTGTCTGGCGTTTTCCTTTTGTTATAATTACTGGTCATATATAGTAAAAACTAAGTAGGTAGTTCTTGGATAGGCGTGAAAATATTTTTAAAATTTGTTTTATTGTAGTATACATTTAAGATAGAAGGTGGCTGTTGAATGTTACTGTCAAAATGTAACTTGGAGATGTTGAAAGAATTTTCTTTCAATAACCACCCCGGAAGATAATCGCTTTCAATTCTGTATGGTTTCAAGAAGATAATTTGTCACAAAGCCAGGCAAGTTACGGCAGAATTGCAGCAAAAATCCGCCAATAAACTAAGGAACTCCACAATTTAGTTTAGCCTCACAAATGTTATTCGTATTATCCGGTTATTCGTGTGGTTGTAAACAGGAAGAGTACAAAAAAAAGAAAGCCAAGAAATTTGGATGATTTAAAGCAATGGATTCAAACAAAAAGTAAAGCAATTAGCGTTGCAAACCCCCAGGAATAACGATGTCGCAAACGTCTTCGAGTGTGAACCTCGTAATACATAAAATGGCAGACTTGACTAAAATTTATAATTTAATTTTGTTTTCAGATTCTTAACATAGTATCGTTTATCAACCATCCTGTATTAAATATTTTGACCAAAGTTAGTTGTTCTTCAAAATATGCTAATGAAATTCAAATATTTTTCATGTCTTCAATGTTAAATGCAATTCTGCGATACTGTTAGAAATGTATCTTTTGCTGGTATTGACTCTTATGCATAATTAAACTTAAAAATTAAAATTTAATTTTTTTACATTAAGCAGGAAAAAGGTGGAAGATAAAATGTTCGTAAAAGAATAGTTTTTTTTTTTCGGCAGCGAATATTTCTTTCGAATATTTCGATATGCAATTTTGTTGGACATTTGAGAAAAAAACAGTTTTTATCGCTATTCTTTTAGCTTGGTTCCTGTTTTGCGCAATTTGCAAAAACAATTGCTTAAACCCATTAAGTACCAATGATGTCAGCTAATAATTTCTGCTACTAAAGAATTAATTACATGCTGCAGTCATTACAAGCAGAAAAATCGAAAAGATCGAAAGCAGAAAATGCAACAAAAACTCAGCAACATATTTAAAATTACATAAAAATATTATGAAATTATTATTATTACTCTTATGAAATTTCGATCTGAATGAAGTCCACCACTATAAACTACGATCCACATTATAGTGGAAGAAATACTAATTCATCATGAAATGGGCGAGCTAACCACAAACCACTTCTTCTCACATATAATATACAGAATTATCTTATTTTTCTAATGAAAATTTGTATTTATTGACTCTTACAAGTATATACTACAGTATTCTTAAAATAATACTACTTTGCATTTTAAATTGCGCGAGTGCACAGAATATCAAAAGTATTTTCTTAGCATTGTGACAGACATCTTTGCCAAATTTCAAACTAAAGGGTATTCCAAAAATGGAGCGCTACATGAATGAACAACACATTCTCATTGTGAAATTGTTTTACCAAAATGGTGAAAGTTTTGCGGCTACAGTTCGCAAATTGCGATCAATTTGGGGTCACAATAATGCTCCAAAAGAGTCAACTGTAAAGAGATTAATGGATAAATTTGCCAAAACTGGGTCTGTTAGTGATGTAAAGACAACAACGCGCCTTCAACCAGGTCGATCGACCGAAAATGTCGCAGCTGTACGTGATGACGTCGCTCAAACTCCATCCATCTCAATTCGACACCGAGCTCAGCAATTTGGCGTCTCCAAATCCATTATGAGCGAATTTTGACGAAAGATTTGTATCTTCATGCGTACAAAGTTCAATTGACTCAGGAACTGAAGCCAGCTGACCATGGACAGCGAAGGGAGTTCGTTAATTGGGTTTCGGAGAGACAACATGAAAATGCTGATTTTCCCGATAAAATTATCTTCAGGCCCATTCCATCCTGATAGCCAGAATTGTCGCATTTGGGGTGAGGAAAATACTCGAGTGATTCACGAGAAGCAAATGCATCCTCAACTTGTCACTGTGTGGTATGGATTTTGGGCTGGAGGAATCATTGGACCTTTTTTTATGAAAATGAGGCATTTCAAGCGCAAACAGTCAATGGTGTTCGATATCGTGAAATGATAACCAGTTTTTTCGTGCCTAGAATTGAAGAAATGTATCTGGAGGGCATGTGGTTTCAACAAGACGGCGTCACATGTCATACAGCCAGAGAAACAATTCAATTGCTGCATCAGTCACTTAAATCTTGCGCTCTTTTTCATCTGTTTCTGAGCTAAGTTTGATTTTGTACGGTGCAAAAAATGATTTCAATGATTTTTACAATGTGTGATTTTAAAGTTAAGGTTAAATAAATTTTGTTTATGAAACGTAATTGTCGCTACGGAAATGGACTGCTTGTGGAAGGTAAAATTTGCCGGAAAGAAATATTTACAGGTTTCATGAACGTATCTGCCAAGATATCCTGGACCTCAGACGTGTCAACTCTCGATTGGCACGAACGACGCTAAATTTCATCGAAAAAGATCGTCAAGATGAGACTGGATATATGCTCATGACCCAAAAACACCTAACCAATTAAGTGAATATCGTACATAAAGTGGAACAAGGCCGACAAGATTGGGTCGAATTCTCTAATGGATACCGGATTTAATCATGTTGCACGAACGATCTCTATCTGCTTATTGCTAATTGCAGTGGGTTAGCGTAGTACACCAATGGTGTCACCTATATTTATTACATACATAACACAACATTTATGATTATATACAAAACGTTACATACGATAAAGGAATAATTCGATCTATGATGTGAGTTAGAATTATAACTCAAAACACGTGCAACTTTCGATGTTTGCATCACGATACCCTGCCATCTCATCCTGCATTGTATCTTCCCGACTTTTTCGCTAAGAATTCAAACGTTATACTGTAATATAATATGTGACTATTTCCTGAAGCCAAAAGACTGACATCGTGATATCGTTTTAAGTCGATTAAAGAGACTCCACGTAAAACGCCTGAAGGCTATAGTACGAGTAAAAGGTAACTATTTTCACTTCAGGATCCGGAAAACGAATAAGTTAGAAAAAAAATAAATAAATGGTCTTCATAGTAGTATATAATAGTAGTAGTAGGCATAATAGTAGTATATTTTTAATGAACAAATGGTAACAATTTTGGAAATACACGAAAAAATTATTCTTTTCAAAATTGAGTTTGGATTTGGATAAGTTTATACCAGTTGCGATCATAAACGCCTGTATCATCGTTAGCGATATACTGACTTATATGTGAATTTATCAAAAATTCCAATATTAGAACGGGTTATCCATTTTTCGATTTGAATAGTTAAGTAATATGAAACGCACACAGGGCTATGATTTTGATGGAACTTTTATTTTATTTATTGGATCTTGCCATTATTTAAGAAATGCAATGTCATTTAAATTATCGCCTCAGGATTGGTTGAGTGGATCATTTTGAGGTAGTTTTCGACCACTTTCTCGCTAATTTCGGACGGTATCTCGGCGATAACTTGACGAATGTTGGCTTTCAAATGCTTGCACGTTCGGAGCATTTGGACCACGTAAACATGGTCGTTGTCGTAGCCCCGCAAAAAAAGTTTAGGAATAAAGCAAAAATCGATCGAGTTGTGGGGCTCGTGGCACTGTCTTGTTTAAACTACCTATCGTCCAATTCATAATCTTCAATTGTAGGTCAAAAAACTCGATTGTCATACGGTCATAGCATTCTGAATTGAAACTCGGATTATCTTCTTTTTGGCTGTGCGTACATTGCGATGATGCAACGCTTCCAGTCTCTTCAAATTTCTTTATTATCTTGCCAATTTCTTGTACAGTAGGTCGATTATGATGACCACAATCACACTGTAATGCACGAAAAATGCCCACGTTTTAATCACCACTTTTGTAGTACGTTTTAACTATTTTTAAGCGTTCTTCGGTTGTTAAACTATCCATATTCGTAAATGGCAAATCTTTTACTAAGTAAATAACACTTAAAATGACGGGTATTTAACAGCTGACAGCCCTGTCAGACCGTCGGTTTTGACTCTTGGCAAAATATACGTTATGTAGCCTCAATTGTGCATTGCTGTCTAGTAGCGCATAAAACGGGAATAAAAAGAAATG
>JAHXMU010024386.1:0-16766 GCA_019455685.1 Philornis downsi
GAGTTGGTGTTAGCGAAATTTTTATACTCGTACTTGTACTATTTTGTGCCATTCAGTACAAGTAATGAAATCGCTCAACTAAGCATGCGAATGATGGTCACGTGTACGAACCACCGCGCCATGGTCGGTCACTAGAAAAATAACCTCAATAAAATCGTTAAAAATTTATATTTTGAATATTGTCATTAAACTCTGACTGAACTACAAAAAGCAAATACTAGAAATATGCTTAGTATTGATATTCACAAGAACGTGATTCATACTAAGGCATTGGAAACAGAAATAGAAATCTGTAAAATGGGATTTTTGGACCGAAAGAGCAATTGTTGCTGTTATAAAAAAGTGTCTTGTAATTCCTATCAATCCAAAAATAAACGATTATTTCAATCCATAAACAAAAAAAAAAAAAAAAAAAAAAAAAAAAAAAAAAACTCAGTAAACAGAGCAAAATGAATTGCAAAACGAGCAACAACAACAATAATGAAGATTCACCAGCAGTAACAAATGTGATGCTGGCCGAAAATGAGAACAACACAACTACAAATATCATAAACGCGCCAAAAAGAGGAAGAGAGGCGTTACAAAGAACCTCTCTTTTTGATAATGTGTTAAAAACACCCAGGCTGTCAAACAATGACTCGCCGTTTAAGCTGCTGAATTTGGTTGACAAGAGATTCGAGAACATGCAAGATCTCTTAAAAACGATGTTCCAGGAGAGTGAAGCAAGGCTGGAGAAATTGTTTGAAACCAAATTCAACGATTTGAAAAAAGATATCGAATGTATGAACCAAAGAGTAATGAAGTTGGAAACTGTAGTTAACGATATTGTAACTCTGACAGACGAAGTAAAGATGCTAAAATCACAACTACAGCGGCAGGAAAATTCTCTTGTAGCAGCAGATCTTCGAATTAATGGAATGCCATATCACAGAGAAGAGAACTTATATGGCATATTAGTATCAATATGTGACACTCTAAAAATAAATACTCCAGCAGTAAAATCCATCTTTCGTCTGCAAAATCATAATAATAAAGAAAGGGGGTATTCACCAGATGCTGTAATTATAGTTAAATTACTATCGCCGTATGATAAAAATTTTATTTTAAAAACTTTGGTAACCTTTAGGAAAGCAAATGGGGGAAACTTATTACTGGACCATATTGGATATGGCTCTGATTCACCCATTTATGTTAACGAAAACCTTACCTCGTACAATCATAAAATCCTCAGATGTACAATAGAACTAAAGAAAAATCGGAAGATTTTTTCATCTTTCACAATCCGTGGTTTGGTTCATATCAAAATTAATGATAATGATAAGCCACTTTACATTGATTCAATTGAGATGTTAAATAATTTATTTCGCAATGAAAACCAATAATGTTAACTATTGTTTTGCCTTCTTTTATAGCTATATCGCAAATTTTTGTCATCGTAACAATGTAATATTTCATGATTTGTTAAAGTATTTTATGTTGTTGTTATGTTATGTTATGTTTATGTTATGTTGTTATGTTTTATGTTTTTTTAATTATTTTGAAAGTCCTGAAAGTTGTTTAATTTATAATATAATAGCTTTATGCCATGAACCATTCATTTTTATAACAACAACTTATGACTCAATGTCATGGTAGTAACTTGAGTTCCAAAGATCGTACTTTTGATATGATACGTATATTGTGTAAGCAGAGAGAAGGACTTAATGTTTGTCATATAAACGCACAGAGCTTAAAAAACAAAATTGATGAATTCCGCTTTATATTTGAAAAATCTAATGTAGATGTTATATGTGTAACTGAGACGTGGCTTAAAGAATCAGTTACTGATACACTTGTAAATTTATATGAATATAAAATATTCCGGTGTGACAGAGAAACTCTTGGAGGCGGTGTTGCTATATTTGTCAAGAAGAATTTTTTAAGTAAAATTGTCTTTAAATCATCAAAGGAAGAAAAAATAGAACACTTGTTTGTGGAAGTTGCGTCAAGTGAAAATAAAATACTCGTGGGTTGCGTTTATAGACCCAACCGCAGAACAAATACTGATAACTTTCACGGTTTCCTAGAAAAAGTTACAGTAAATTATGAAGAAGTAATAGTTTGCGGTGATTTTAACTCTAATATTCTGTTAGAAAATATGCTCTTAAACGACATGCGGTCTATTGGATTATATCCAACGAACATCACATTACCTACACATTATTCTACCACAATAAACTCCCTTCTAGATATTTTCTTTGTCAGCAGTCAACAAAAGGTTTTACTTTATGGCCAACTTATAGTTCCCTCCTTTTCAAGACATGACTTAATTTTCCTGACTTACGAATTTAAAACTCTGCCTGCAAATAATATAACCACATGTCATGACTTTAAGCATATTGACTACGATACGTTGAGGACGGAATTAAGCAAAATAGACTGGAGCGCTATATATTATATGTTGTCTGTTGAAGATCAATTAACATTCGTGGAAAAAAATGTTGCGTACGTGTTTGGCAAATCAGTACCTCTGAAAATTGCTAATAATAGTTGTAATAAGAAGCAATGGTTTAATAAAAATATAAAATCAGCCATTACTGAAAGAAATGCTATCTTTAGACGATGGAGACAGTAAAAACGTCTGTACTCCATACGGAATTCTGCTTGGCTAGAAGAAAAGTAAATAAAATGATTAAAAAAGCTAAAACTGAATATTATGTCAGCGTCTTTTCTAGAGAAGCAAATAGTAAGAGGAATTGGAATACATTACGCGAAGTTTGTGTTGGAAAAAATCGTCTTAGTTCTGATGTTGACGTTGATGTTGAATTACTTAATGCAAACACAATCCCACAATCCCTACAAATGAACATTTTTATGACACATACCTTTCAGATCAAAATGAAAACTCTTTTACTTTCTCATGTGTGAATCAAAATGATGTGTTGGCTAGTTGTTTTGCTGTAAAATCAAAAGCTATGGGATTTGATAACATTCATCCTACATTCTTAAAAATTATTCTACCTGAAATACTAAGTCATATTACTTTTATATTTAACACAATTATAACCAAAAGCATGTTTCCAGTAAATTGGAAATATGCCAAAATTTTGCCTATACCAAAAGCAAATAAAGATTATCGGCCAATAGCAATTTTACCATATTTATCAAAGGTGTTCGAAAAAATAATTCATAAACAAATGTATGACTTCTTACAACAAAATAATCTTCTCACAAAAAAACAATCGGGTTTTCGACCGAAACGTAGTTGCATTACAGCCATTCTCGATGTATCCGAGGAAATACGCAAAAATGTCGATGTTGGAAATATATCATTTCTTGTCCTTTTAGATCATACTAAAGCATTTGATTGTGTTAATCATAGTATTCTTTGCAAAAAATTAGAAACAATGTTCAATTTCTCACCTTCATCCACAAGCTTAATTTCTTCCTACTTAACCGATCGGTATCAGTCTGTTTGCACACATAATAAAACATCGCAGAAACTACCAGTATTAAAAGGTGTTCCGCAGGGATCTATACTTGGTCCACTGTTGTTTACAATGTACATAAATGACCTTCCGAATCATTTAAACTACTGTGATTTACATTTATATGCTGATGATGTACAAATTTATATAGGTTGTTGCTTAGAACAAATATCCAGTTGTATAGGTAAACTTAATGAAGATTCACACTATGTTCATAATTGGGCAACTGCAAATGGTCTTTGTCTTAATCCTTCAAAATCTAAGTGTTTAGTAATAAGACCCAAACAAATGAAACACATATTTGATCCAGAAATTGTTATTAATAACCAAAGGGTGGAAGTGGTGGTGATGTCGAAAAATTTAGGCATCATTTTCAATAAAACGCTTACATGGTCAGACCACATAATCTCTGCAACTGGAAAAACTTATGGTATGTTGAGAACTCTTTGGAACACACATTATTTTACACTTTGTTATATGGGTGTGAAATATTTGCTAGTAGTGATTCTGCAAGCCTCAGAAAGTTAAATTTAGCGTATAATGCTGTGGTAAGATATGTGTACGGTTTGAAAAAACATGACCACATATCGTTTTATGCAAAAAAATTGTATGGAGTTACTTTTCAAAACTTATTGGTGATACGTGTTCTAATTCTTCTTCACAAGATTATATACACCCATGAACCTCCTTATCTATATAATAAAATAAAGTTTATGCGTACAAATAGATCAAATGACTTAATACCGGAAAGGCGCAGAAGTTTGATGTCCGAATGTCAGTTTTATATAAATACAGGGTTGCCCATATTCGACGGACCCATGTTTTTAAAAAAAACAAATCAAAGAAAAAAATAAAAATTTGGCGGTTGGCAATCTTATTCATTTAATTTGTTCCAAGTAGATTTGTTTACATGAATTTTTTAATATGATATCTCTCAAATGGCCGCCTCTGGCGTTGATGGCGTATTTTGCCCTTTTTGCAGCATTTTCCATCGTTTTCGCCAACATGTTGTCCTTGAGCTCTTCTACGGCCCTTGGCTTGTTAACGTAAACCTTTGACTTCAAATGTCCCCACAAGAAGAAGTCAGCGGGCGTCAAATCGGGCGAACGCGGTGGCCAGTCCAAATCACCACTTTTCGACATCAAACGGCCCGGAAACAAATTCTTCAGAAAATCGATTGTTATGCGACTTGTGTGCGGTGGAGCGCCGTCTTGTTGAAACCAGAACTGCCTCATACGCTTTCGACGAATAATTGGCATCACAAAATTGGTCATCATGTCGCGATAACGCTCCTGGTTGATGGTAACAGCATGGCCATTTTCGTTTTGGAAGAAAAACGGCCCAATGACCGTTTTCGCACTAACGCCGCACCAAACTGTGACTTTTTCGTCATGAAGAGGCAATTCTTGAATCTCCTGAGGATTTTCAGTGGCGTAAATACGGCAATTTTGCTTATTTACGGTCCCATTCAATGTGAAATGGGCTTCATCGGACATGATAATTTTGTTCCAAAATTGCTCGTCATCATCGGCCATTTCGATGACTCGTTGGGCCCATTCCAATCGACGAGGCTTGTCCGCAGGCAACAATCTTTGCGTCAATTGAATTTTGTACGGGAACAAATGCAAATCAACGCGAATAATCCGTTGTAAAGTGGACCGAGCCATGCCCAACTGCTGAGAACGGCGTTTTTGGGATGTTCTTGGGGACCTCTCAACACTGGCTCGTACGGCAGCGATATTCTCGGCCGATCGCCTTGGTCGACTTTTATTTGGCCTCTTCGGATTAGAAAGAGCCTCACCAGTCGAAAATTTTTCGTATAAACGCTTAATGGTGTTCTTAGAAGGCGCACTTCTCACATTTTTTAATATTTTAAAAGCACGTTGAGTTTTCACAATTGACTTCTTCTGTTGAATGTAAATTTCAACTATTTCAGAGCGCTCGCGTGGCGTGTATTGTTCCATGGTAAAAATCTGCTTGGACTGACGCTTCAAACGCGGTATGTCATTAAGCGATCTGACATCTCTGTCAAAAGTTATGGCGTTGCCAGATGGGCCCGTCAAATATGGGAAACCCTGTAGTATACATCTTTGGAATTCACTACCTGCACGCATACAGTTCATAAGCAATGCAGGGCATTTTAAAAGAGCTATTTTTGACCATTTCGATTAATAACATACATACATAGAATAATTTGTTTTTGTTTAAATAAAAAACCAGATAAAAAATATTGTTACATTATATTATATACCAAATAAAAAACCTGTACTATAATTAAAAGATATTAAGTCTTGTTGTACAGGTAATGTCAAATAGATAAATAAATAAAATAAATAAATAAAGAGAATGAAGTATTTCACAGATGGGAGTTTCGAATATTGATTTAGCCTTTTTTCATTTCGTTTAATCGCTTTTTTTTTAAATTACATGAAAATAAATTCTAATTTAAAAATCATATATGTAATAGAAATTTGATTCTGATTCAGTCTTATTTATTTTTCAACATTTTTTCATATTGGTTCACACAAAAATAGCTCTTTCAAACGAAAAACTTTTAGAAGTTATTTTGTTTTGAAAAAATTTCTGCAAAGTCTACTGAGATACTTTTACAACTGCTCAAAAATCCTCAAGTTTGTAAACTGTAAAGCTTTGCGTGTGAAAATCTATCATTTAAAATCTAGTAATGCATCATTTAGTTTTTAAAATCGCAATGCCAGACCCGGACTCAGACTAATTTTCAAAAAAAAAGTCGAGCATCATAAATAAGTTGACCAATTTTCGTTCTGAATTGTTTGACAAAGCAGTAATGAGGAATTACCGATGAATTTTTGGAAAAACCCTCCGATTGGTGCGATATAATCTGGACCAAAACCATTCCCCGATACACATACTAGGTGTGTTCAAAAAACAAGGTGAATTTTCAAATTTCGCGGGCTAATTACATTCGATTTACGATTATTATTTTTGTGTTTTGGGTGTTCGGCGATTTTCTGCTATCGAAAAAATGGATTAAAGAAGTTGCATCAAATTTTGTGGAAAAAAATGGAATCAAGTGCTCAAAAGAACTTGAAATGATGACAGTGGCATACGTTGACAGTACTCTGAGTCAAAAAATGTTTACAAGTAGTACAAGCTTTTGACAGAAGGTCGAGAATATGTGAATGGCGACGCTCGCTCTGTACGCCCCAGCATAACAACAACCGATGAAAACGTTGAGAAAGTAAAGAAAATTGTTACAGAGAATCGTCGAGCCACATTCAGAGAAGTTGCTGAGGATGTCGGCATATCGGTTGACTCATTCCATGCAATCATTTCGGAAATTTTGGGCATGAAGCGTGTGGCAGCGAAGTTCGTTCCAAAATTGCTGAATTTTGACCAAAAACAACGTCGCATAAGCATCGCTCAGGAATTGTTGAATGACACCAACGGTGATCCAGAGTTGCTTAAAAAGATCATAACTGGTGACGAATCATGGGTATATGGTTATGACGTCGAAATCAAAGCCAAATCGTCCCAACGGAACAGTCCAGGAAAGCCAAGACCAAAAAAATCACGCCAAGTTCGATCAAATATCAAGGTTTTACTCATTGTTTTCTTCGATTACCTTGGCGTAGTGCATCAGGAGTTCTTACCACAAGGTCGTACGCTAAATAAGGAGTATTACCTTGAAGTTATGCGTCGTTTGCGTGAAGCAATACGAAAAAAACGTACGGAATTGTGAAAAAAAGTTCATGGCTTTTGCATCATGATAATGCACCTGCTCTCTCATCTTTGCTTGTGAGAGATTATTTGGCCAAAAACAACACCATTATCATGCCTCAGCCACCGTATTCACCAGATTTGGCCCCCTGCCACTTTTTCCTGTTCCCAAGATTGAAGAAACCCATGAAAGGATGGCGTTTTGTGACGGTTGAGGAGATATAAGCCGAGAGAGCTCAAGGACATACCATATAGTCATATCAGAACTGCTTCGAGGATTGAAAAAAAAAACGCTGGAACAAGTGTATTATATCTGACCTATTTTACGTATGGCTCCATAGGCGGCGTGGCTGTGCGGTTCGCATTCATTCGCAAAACAAAATTTACAATGCGTCGAATGTGTGACAAATTGTAATGTATCGTAATTAAAGACAAATGTAAACCTGGGAATATATGGGTTAAATCAGATGATTTCTGGTGAAGATACAAGAAAAGGCTTAGGTATCCAAATTCAAAACTTAGCAAGAATCATAACACAAAACAAATAACAAAAAATAAAGTTATTACCGTTAATAAAATATGAATTACAGGGGGCAATAGTAAATTTCAACCAATCACTTTCAGAATTAATATTGGCAAGCGCATAATACCTATATAGTGTAACTTCTTGAAAAATAGGGAATTAGGAATGTATTCAGTATTCGTATGAAAAGTAGCAGAAGGTCGGTCGTGGTTACTTTGTTTGCTCCTTTCTTTACTAAGCATGAAAAATATATGTAATAAACAAAAATCAGAATGAAAACGGAGCACATTGCCGCATCTATTCTGGTATATCCCACACAATATTGACCGATTTCTGAAAATGTAATCAAATCTAGTTATTTGCCTTGATTAGTCTACATACTTTTACATTATATAATACTACAATATAGGACAAAAGTCGACCAATTAACTACGCCCCTACTGGTACATTCCATAGAAATTACAGATTTAAGCCACATATTCTTACCTTCACATTTTCCAATCGGTTGTAATAAATTCAAATTTATCACATGTCATACATTTGATAATCTACGCTATAAAAATAAAAATGGGTTACGTTTCTGTGCTCATTCTGATTCTTCCCACACAGATTGTTCGATTTATCAAAATGTAATTTTTTTACTTGTAACCTCCAATTCGAAGCTTGAAGTTACCTAAATTCTCGTCAATTATATTCCATTACAATTCTGTACAAAATTTGAAAAAAAAAATAATAAAATCAACGGAATGGCCTCCCATACAAATTACTTAATTTATCAATTGCACTGTACTCAGTGTAATTGAGCTCGCATATGGCATTTAGTATTGCGGAGGAAAATAAATTGCAGCCTCATGCCCCAAACGGAAGACCAGACGGTTTCAATTTTCGTTCTATTATCTATTTTTATCTCAAAGTATTTTTTCGAAGCAACACATAAAGACGTTCGGAAAGGCATACGAGTGTGTAAGTTAGTGCACCTGACTAAAATTTCTGTACTAGTTGGATGTAACAAATGATATATTAGGTGAAGGACTAAAAATAGGAGCCAATATCTTAAATATATCTATTTGATGTACAATATTAACTCACCTTGAACTTCTTTCTCCCTGTGACTGAAAAACTAAAACTGCCTGATGAATATTGATAGGAGCCAGTCAAATCAGTATATGAATTTGCAATTTTTGCATTACTTACACAATTTATTCAAATTTACATTTTACTGGGCCGTCACAAATGTGTTTAGCACATTACGGAGAATATACAACTTTGATATTTTAAAAAAATGTTCGCTGAGTTAGATCGCAACATTTGAATGATTCAATATGAAACTCATACAGCGTCATGGCATCGTGCACATTTCTAAATTCTACTTGAAAATTGCGTGCTGGTTTATTGACGATAAATTGACGACAAATCAAATTTCAAAAATCTGTAAAAAAAAGGAATATTTGTTTTGAATTGTGCATCTTAGAGTAAACGTAAATAAACTTGGTTTAATCAGTTTTTTATTGGTTGAACAAGCGAACATCGCATTTTCGAACGAAGTGGTTTTTCGAATACCTCAACGCTCTCAAGTCGTTTATGCCCTTTTCAGCGAACGCTTCTTCTTCTTCTTAGTGATGTTCTTTCCAATTTGATTGACATTAAAATAAACCGAATGGGTAGGCCCAAAGTTAGACAGACGCTAAAAGTTCGAACAGGCCGTTGTTTAAATACACCACACCATAGGTTACGGTCCACAGGAGCGTAGACGATAGATCGGTGTATAAGATATCGTATAAATTCGTTTTTCAAATGAAATTTCCACTGAAATGTATTTTGTTTAGGATAGGATTTCTCTATCTTGCAATTTTCGCTGCATATTTCTATTAAATGAAAAATGTTGAGAGATTTAGGGAACTGTAGAAAACTCCCACTTTTCAACAAGTTTGTTTAGTATTTTGCCATTTAAACCGCTCAAGTAATGACATGAGGCTGCATGTGGAATTTAGCCCGCGATCATGGGAATGACAGCCGCGTGTGCTAACTATCGCGCCACGGTCGGCCGAACCAAAAACCACATGACTTATTCGGCCATTTTCGTGGAAATTTTTGACATTCTGCCAAGTAATATAAATAATAATATAAATCACTACAACTAACGAAAAAGTAAGACACTTAAATTAACAAATCATGAGATACAAGCAACATTTTAAACTTCGGAAAATTGTTCAGTTTGTGTGGGCCGTACCAGAAGAAATGCGTCGATATAGCCCATTTACAATCCCAGTCACTATATGGCAATGGCTCAAACTGTACAACGGTTTATAAGTTTCACAAATATTTAAGAGAGTTGTCGCATCTACGAGTTAGGCGGACGCATATCGCTTAATTAATTTGAAGGGGCTACGAAACTCATTTCTTCGCAAAGTAATTGGAACTTTAAACGCTGCCTTCCAATTTATTCCCAAAATCTCTTCATTCGTATGTGGCAGTAATTTGAATTTTGTCCATTGTATTGATTTATATTACTCATCAAAATTTGAGTAGTCCAATAAGCCCTGTATCCTCTGGCACTTCCGATATAAATAATCGACGCAATCCGTCCGTCTTTCATGTAGTTTCACTAAATTTAGTTAAAGTAGAGTCTTCTTATGATTTCATTCAAATTGTCCGATCTTCCGAAATTCAATCTTTCCTCTGTAATTTCTAAATAGTAGGCCGCAGTGGCCTGTATTTTTACACGTTTGCTTAATTGATATTTATCTGCAAACCTTAAGAATAATCGACCAATTATCGAGGGATTGTACTGAGTACAGTTAGATTTACGCCTCATCATACGATCGATTAATTAAGTTTTTAAAACTAAAACGAATGTCATTGCCATATACCATTTTGTAGCTTCCAGAAATTGGCTGCTTTATCGAAATTTAACTTTGCCGCTGTAGTCCATACATATTTGTCAATCGTACGATGTTAGGTAAAATTTTTGGAATATCGACCGGATGTGGTTGTCCGGTCTCTCCGCACTAAGTTAAGTATTTTAACCAATATATTCTAAGATTCATATATTTTATTCAGTTGGACTACATTGACACATCACTTCAAAAAACTACACATATAAATGACCAGATTTGGCAGAAGAAAATGGACCCTTGATAATTTACAAGACGAGGGCTTCAGAAAGTTATTAATTTTGCTTCTTGTACTGTGCTTTAATTCAGAGTATTTGTTTAGTAAGGCTCTAGCGACTTGCTACGCTCCCGCAGGCGCCCATCACACTATTGCTGTAACGCAAAAGGACGTTGGGTTAAAGTATATGTAGGTCAGTTCGAATGACTGAAATTTCTGGGGTGGATTCTATATCAAATGATATGTGACTTCATTCCATTGAATGAATGTACAACCATCAAATAATGTACATTTTTGTAAGTGAATTTCTGCAATGACTACAGCTGATCTTAACATTTCGCTGATTTTTTCCTCTCAATGACTGTATAGGTATTTATAAAAAAGGCAAAAATGATACAAAAAATCTGAGCTATTAATATGTTCATATTTTAGCGACTTTTGAACCCACACAAATTAAGTTATTTTCTTGACTGGATGCTCATTTCTCTATTTTCCCATCTTAGTGTTGCCATTTCCTTTCAATAAAATTGTACTTTAAAAGTATTAGAATGCAGTTTCCTATATTTGAGTATTTTCTACAATGAACAATAGTATTCGAATGAAAATTTTTTCTTTGCATTGCAAAGCGCTTGTGGTCATTGAAGTAAACCAAATGCAGTAAAATGAAGCAAAGTCAAAGCAGCCAAAAATCCTCGAGGACGTAAATATAACCAGTGTAAACTATCTGTAGCAAAAAATTGAATTTTTTTGCTAAACATTTTACCAGCTGAAAACGTGTAATAAATTAAAAAAAAACACTAATATTTAAAATCAGCAATGAGGGTGGCAATAATGTTTTATACCAAATCTACATTCTTTCGGCCGGAACAACGATTAGTGGTGCCTCAATCTGAAAACTGACTTAAATTGAATTAGTTATTTTACAAGAATATATTGGGAAGCACTGTATTCCAAGGACAGTATATTAAAGATTAATGTATTTCTTGTATTTGCATTTTGACCGTTTTTCAAAGCGCAGAACTTAAAATACTTTACCTCGCCCATTATACCATTTTATCTCAAATATCCCACAATATAGGATTTATCCCACGGGTTGGTAGGTAATTTTGCTTTTCTGATTTCAACGTGATGCCTGGTTATTAGAAGAGATACGTCGTTCTTGTCGCTATATGTTTGGAGAATCAGCCACAATAATCGGCTACTACAGGTTGTAAATTAAAAATTATGGAGAATGCATTATTAATTCCAGGCATTGTTAGAGCGTGATGAAATATATTATTTTTTACATATGACCAGTTTTCCCCTAAATACATTTATTCTTACAAATTTTATGCCGACGCATCATTGGGAAGTTGTGTCTATGTAATGTGCGGTGAAGTCTCCTTATTTTTAATGGTGCGCTAATATTTGTTAAACAAGATAAAATTTACTGAAGTGTGAAGAAAATGTGGCAATCCATCTTTTCCCCAACCTCTCTTTCCTTTGTTGTGTTAGGTGGTGATAAATAAAATAAATGTTTTTTATTACAGGCATATTCATCAAGTCATCGATTTTAGTTTATATATCATTAGTCGCATTGAAAAATAATAAAATAAAAAATTGTGTCACTCAAGCAAAAGGACGATTGGGCGAAACATATCCTAATCATTTTTCTGCCGTTTCTGGTGGTCAACGTAACGTTTTTGTTCGGAATGACGTTGTAAATGTTTGATATAGATAAAACACATTTAAAGTGTATTTAATTATTATTAATTAAATTTTTGTCTGCTCTTTTCATTTCCTGACTAATCCAATCTTTTACCGCAGAAGGAAAAAACAAACAAAGTTTGTCATTGGACAAGTGGCAGACCATAAAACATAAACAATGGCGGCAAAATGTCTCTTGGCCATAACCATTAACTATGCCATGTGTTTGTCTGGACTTCTTCACGTAATCTTTACAGACAATTGCGGCCTTTTTGCAGTTTCGTCGTTTTTTCTGCTTTTTTTTAGGAAAACTCAAAGAAAACACTCCCAGAAGCGGTCATTAATCACTTTTATTAACGATACAATTAAGATGAGATTAAACAGGTAGTGATGAAAAATACATAAAAAATTTGAGACCGAAAAATCTTCACAGTCGCCTTACCTATAGATTGTCGTTCTTTTAGAACTATTTTGAGCTCAGTCTTGCAGAAAACGTGACCCTACGGCAGCCTTTCGCAAAAGTTTTCAAAAACGGAAAAAGTGGTGAAACTGGTTTCCAAGATGATAAAATCATCACCATATATTAAAGTCTTGATAGCTTAAAAAGACGTCTTTAAAATGTTCGCCATTTTGAAATGTTATTATTAGAGTTGAAATGAATTGGCACGATTAGAGTTGAAAAAAAAAGTAACGTCCCAAAAATTATAACCCTTTATATCATTATTTTATTACCATTACGCTACCTTAAAAAAACACAAATTCCGTAACATCTCATGAATGAGACTTGGGAGAGCTTCTCATGTTCAGTGAGTTCACGCGCATTATATTTTTAGACTCAGTCAACGGGACCTACAGTTTAAAGACCATTGAGAAGCGTTTACAGGACTTGTGGATTACTCGAATACGTTCGCCAGACGCGTCGAATTAACTACCGCTCAAATAATGACAGGTGACTTGCATTGGAAATTGAATTCGGGTTCATGCAAACGGTGGTCACGTGTATTAACTATAACCGTCACGGTCAGCCAGATGATTAGTTCCATAAAAACCTGTGAAAACATGACAAGACTCCGGCTGCTGGACTTATTTGTAATGCACCTTAAAACAAGGACACAATTCAGTGCTGCAAATGTTCTAAGACCGCAATGAGTTAAATTGAAAGCAGTAAATATATCTTTATATCCCTCTCCGTCTTTGGTTCCATTAAAAATAAAATGAGCAATTGAGTTTGCCAATTTTATCTTAAAGACCCCTAGTTGACCTTTGAATTTATCTTATATTTCCTCCGTTTTATCGCTTTTCTTGCGAGGCAGAATAAAACATAATGTTTCAATTACCAGTAGAATTTAGACAATAAATTTGCAAAAGTCAAAATATTACTGTCAAAACTTTTACATATTACTCTCGCCCAAACATGTGATCCAAACCTAAAAGCCAAGAAGGACAAAAAGGACACAAAAAATGGTCTAAACTGCAAGCAAGGAACTAAAAACTTCAGCACGAGTACGAACAAAAATTCAAGACTGTCAAAAGTTTTTTTTTTTATCTCTATATTATGAGCCGACACTTCACAGTAAATGCTATGCACGGACAGACCGACGAAAAAGCGAAGGAAACAGAATGGAATCACATGGAAGCATGTAATAAAACGAAATCGCCCTAAATATTTTCATTTGGCTGCCAAGTTAAGAAGTAAAGGGCAACAAAACAATTCTGCCAAGTAACGCGCATTGTGGTGCGGTCCACAATGATAACACCCATATCCAGCCCCTGAAGGCAAGAGAATTACTTGGATCAAAGACAAGTCTGTGCAATGCCACTCAAATAACCGCAAGAACCTTCAACCGCAACAACACTTTCTTTTCTCATGCAACGTGTGGTACATCTCTCGCAACTGCCCGCTCACAATTACAGCTACAAAAAGTGAAGAAACATATAAAAATCACACAGAATTACTATTTTACATAAAAATGTCAAAGTAAATGCCAAATAATGTAAAGAAGGCTGCGCAGAAGACCATAAGGGGGTATTCATGATAGGGAGGAACATAAGTCAACTTTAATGGTTTACTTGGGCCGTTCCAAATAAAAGGAAAAAAATCTAAAGAAAACGAAATGTATTATGCGCCAAATTTTTAACAACTTCACATTAGTCTATCATTACAATAATAAAAAAACAAATAAAAATTGAGCGAAATATAAAAACGAAATACAGATCGACCTTATGACGCCCTTTCTTATCTTATTTTTTCAAAATAAATTTCGTTGGAATATTTGCTTTTTTTTATAAAGACAGCGAAACTTCGACTTCGTATTTTTGAATTTCATGGGACCAATATAAGGTGCAGTAAAAAGACATCTATTAGTTTTGCATGACACTGAAGGTATTTTTTAGCACTAGGAAATGTGCTTTCCATCGCACGCGTACATTGAAGTCATGACTTTAACTTCAGCAGTTTGTTCCATTCCAGTGTATCAGTTTTTGTGTTCTTTTTAATTGTTTGATCTTCAGAAAGTAGGGGTATCTGAAAATACCCTTAAGCTCTGATAAACTTTGGTGATTCCAGTATCAGCCGTTTGTCTTGGGCGATGGTTTATTTTTGTCTTCATTCTTTCCCGTTTTGTCACCTAAAGTTATGAATTTTTACAAATCCCCTTTCATTCCTTGCTCACGCTGATAAGTGAATTTACATTGCTAATTTTATGGTTCCAGCTTCTCCTTTTTGTTCCTGGCTATGTCTCTTTTCTTTCTTGTTCTGTCATCTAAAAGTACGAATATTTGAAATTTCAACTGTACTCGTACAAGAATGGATTATACAATAGATTAAAACATATTATTTTCGTTTTATTAGCGATGTGAACTATTTTTACCCTTATTTACACACAAAAAGTAAAGGAAAGTAAAGTAAATTTCATTACACCTTTTATCGTCGAGCACCTGCTATGTAAGAAGAATGTGCATTTTTAATATTGATGTCTCACGTTTCTGTCAGTTCTGGTCTACAAAATGGACATTCTTAATTATGTGAATCTAGCTTCAGCCAATTTTACTGCCGAAAATGAGATTGTCGTAACAGTCTAATAATTTTAGATTTAACTATTTGGTCTACTTAGTGGCATCATTTTATTTGCTTTTTACTCCATTTTTACCCTTAAGGGCACACATTTTACAATCTCACCTTTTTCGCGCGTATAGCTTTTAAGTGCAATATGGATACCAATTTTTGTTTCTAACTCAAATCGTTTGCGCTGGGCGATAATATTGGATTTGACTCTTTTTTCCTTCAAAAATCTCTATCGTATCGTCTGCTTAGTCTGATGGATTAACACCGATTTTTATGATTCTAGTAGCTCTGGCTCTTTGAGCCGGGCGATGCCAATCAGTAACGCAATATTCTTATAATTGCAATGATACTCTTATAACTGGAATAATGCGATTGCGATTGGAATGATGCTTGCTGCTATTTTGTCTCTCCCATATAAATCCCTGATTCAAAGACAGAGTGCGGTGCAATTATGGAGAGATCATTTTTATAAGCTACTGGTTCCTGATGGTGCTAAAAGTGAAAAAATCACGTCAGTTACCAACGATAGCAGAAAATGCTTAGCACATAGTTGCAACGAGATTAGAACAGCAGTGTCTGTCTTGGCCAAATAGGTGCCAAGTACAGGGTGGCACACAAATCGAGCTACTGCACGATTTTTTACCCAGTATTGAGCCGAAGACGCATCCGTTTCAACATTATTTGGTTCCAGCAAAATGAAGTAACTGCCCACATGACCAGATCGGTTATGGCGGAGCTCCAACGAAAATTTCCGAACAAATTAACATACAAAAATTAATTTTCCGCTGACCCCCAAGATCACCTGACTTGCCTTTACCAGATTTTTTTTTATGGGGTTATGTCAAACAAGAGGTGTACACAGCGAAACCAAGGAATTTAACTGAACTGAAGCACAATAATTAAAGCATTCCCTCAATGAATAATTTTCTGATCAGGTATCGCACATGTATGAATGAGCATGGTCATTTACGTTATTTGAATTTCTTATTGTAGTGCAATTGGTGCGCCACCCTGTGTTATGCCCTGTGTACCAACTATCAGTAATAAGGTATCAGTATTTAAACATAGTTTATAAGTTTCTGTTGGGTTTGACATATGAAAGACCTAAGATCTTCTCACTGATCTGAGAACATTAAAGAAAACTCTTCTCTTCTCTACTCTTCTCTTCTCTTCTCTTCTCTTCTCTTCTCTTCTCTTCTCTTCTCTTCTCTTCTAT
>JAHXMU010024389.1:0-14449 GCA_019455685.1 Philornis downsi
AGAGGAACCATTGAATTTTGCTAAATCCATAATTTTGTTTGGAAGATTGCCTAAGAGGCGTGGCAATGTGGTTAATTTTCATTCTCCTAACTAAGCTTGCACAAAGCCTGACGCTTGCTAGATTATATGGAAGTTAGTTAGGTTGACTATCCCGTCCATTTTTTTTTTGCCTTTTTCAAGCATTATGAAATGATGTAAATTACTGCAGCTTACCAATGGTAAATTATGGAGGAAAGATTGAATTTAGGAAAATAGACCAATTTGTATGGATCAAAAGGGTTGTCGAAATGGCATCTATTTTCATTCTTAGATCTAAATTTGATTGAATGAAAGAAGTCCAAATGAAAGAAGTCCACGAGGGTTTTATGTGATTGTCGCCGTAAGGCCTTATTCACGGTGTGGGACACACTGGGTAAGGGCCAATATGGTCCATTTACAGTCCCTGGCTGCAATCTGGTACAATATTAGAGATTTACAACAGTTATCGAGTCACAGCTAATCTATGCCCATGTAACTAAGTACCTAGAAAGCTAGACGTTACAAAGACCCATAAGCTCAAAATAGCCCGTATCTGCTCCAGCAAACTCTCTCCCCTACTACAAGAAAACGTCGTAATTTTTATGTTTCTGACACACAGTGGCCAAATATAATACACGTTAGCAGCTGCCACAAAAACCTTACAAAGGTATGAAAACCCGACCTGATATGATGAAGGATGTGCCATTGTTTTTAAGAAAAAGGATGTTGCATACTCGTATATGGCAATGCTGCAAGGAAAAGATAAGAGAGAGCTACGGCTGTGGAAAGAGCGATAGAGCGAATAAATGAGAACATACAGGGATGGAGGCAACATATGAATACTCTATCAAGCAGTAAAAAGATGAGTAAGGTATAGAGCAGGGCTCCCCTGCTATAAGGACGAAGATCGATGTTTCTGTGGTCACAACCCGTAACAGCCTAATTCGAGTCAGGACACAATTGAGTTATTAGCATTATTAGTTAGTATTCAGCGTATCTAAATTTATTTGCTCTAAATTTTTCATGTTTGTATCTCTTCTAGGAAGGCAATTAATCCCAAAAAACCTAATAGCTTAAGTTATTTTTCTAAATGACTGTTTTAGCATAACTGCCTAAGTCAATTTAGGATTACAACAAATAATGTTTATTATTTTTTCATCATTGCCTAAATCAACTTAAGTCGTTAATCCAAAAAAAAAATAAAGAAACAATTTTATTTTCCTAATTTAATTTAAGCTCTTATTCCGAATTACAATTTCGTTTTTTGATAAACATAAATTGAGTTAAGGTCTTTCTCCAAACTTAAAGTTTTTTTATTTAATCTGGAATAATAGCCTAACTCAACTTGAACTTTTTGACTTTCTTTTGTTCAACAATTCATAAGAGCTTAAGTGTCTTTTTCGATAATATCTTTTGACTGCGAGAATAAACAACTATTTTTTGTTAACAACTAAGTAAAGAAATTCGTTTCCTTGGAATCTGTAGCAAAGTTTTCCAAAAAACACCCTTTCCTGATTTTCAGTGAAGATTCAAAACTTTAAACTAATGTACTGAAAATATTGAAAAACAGACTTAGGCTGTTATAGGTTGTGACCACAGATTTGATCAGAGACACGCAGAGTTTGGTGCATGGAGAAAACTTCTCTAAGTTTATAAAGGGTGTCCCAACAAGAACGCAAGATTTAAATGACCGATGCAGCAATTGAATTGTTTCTCTAGCTGTATGACATGTTGGACCGTCTTGTTGAAACCACATGCCCTCCACATTCATTTCTTCAATTCTAGGCACGAAAAAACTGCTTATCATTTCACGATATCGAACATCATTAAAAAATAAAAATGTCCAATTATTCCTCCAGCCCAAAACCCACACCACACAGTGACACGTTGAGGATGCATTTGCCTCCAATGCGACAATTCTGCCTATTGACGAAGCCATCAAGATGGAAATGGGCCTCGTCACTGAAGCTGATTTTATCGGCAAAATCAGCATTTTCATGTCGTCTCTCCAATACCCAATCAACGAACTCCCTTCGCTGTCCATGGTCAGTTGGCTTCAGTTCCTGAGTCAATTGAACTTTGTATGCATGAAGACGCAAATCTTTCGTCAAAATTCGCTGCATAGTGGATTTGCTGAGCTCGGTGTCGAATCGAAGTGGATGGAGTTTGAGCGACATCATCACGTACAGCTGCGATATTTTCTATGAATTTTAACTATGAAACTGAACTTACAAAATATACTTATTCACTATTCTACCCCATATTAGTCCCCAGACTGCTGATGTTGCTCCTCGTGTGGGGTGTTGTATTCCACCATTTCGCCAGTGCCAATGCTGGGAAAATAGTAGGTTGCTTGCATCGCAGTTTATTATCGTTATCGTCGATGGTGTTTGGTTGACGACATCCGTATCACTCTGCTTGCTTGTCATTTCGTAAAACCGTCATTAGGGTCGAACAAATTATCTGTTGTCCTTTTATGGATCGACGATGATCGTTCTAACCAGCGCTTATAAAGTTCTAACCTTAATAGCGCGGCTTTAGGGCTGCTGAAACTAACAGTTATCCATTTAGTGGTTTCAAAACCGCTGGTCTGGCAAGGCCGTCGGCTGTTAAATACCTATCATCTGAAGTGTTATTTATTTAGTGAAAGGTTTGCCATTTACGAATATGGATCGTCCACCTAAGAACGTGTAAAAATAATTAAAATTTACTACAAAATGGTGATTCAAATGTGGGCACTTTTTGGGCATTACGAGGTGATTGTGGTCATGCAAGGAATTAGCAAGATTATAAAGAAAATTTGAAAAAACTGGAAGCGTTCCAGGTGTGGTCAGACCAGTGCATCATTGCAATGTTCGCACTTTCAAAAATATCGCTTCTGTTGCCGAAAGTGTGGCGGACAATCCCAATTTGTCAATTTCCCGGTATTCTTAGCAATTGGGTCTATCTTACGGCTCATTAAGGCGTATTCTGCATTTGGAGTTGCACCTCCATTCATATACAGACCAACTCTTGCAACAATTAAAGCCGCCTAACCATGCACAACGCCGTAAATATACTGATTGGGTGTTACAACAACAGGCTTTCAATGCTGATTTTTCGAATAACATTTTCTTCAGCGATGAAGCTCATTTTCACTCACTCGGCGGCTACGCCAACAAAATTATCACATATTTGATTCGAAGAATCCACAACTAGAAGTGTGAAAAAGTCATTGCATCCGGAAAAAGCGATTGTTTGGAGCGCATTATAGTCTGGAGGTATCATTGGGCCGTATTTTTTCGAGGCACTTAAGAATGGCACTTAAGAAACCGTTACCGTCAATTCAAAGCGATATGCTCGTATGATAAACGACTTTCTTTTTTGCCTGCAATTGAGGAGTATGAACTGGACGGTATGCAGACGATATGTGTTGTGGCTCGTGGCACCGGGCCACACAACACGACCGATTTTAGTTTCATTGCATGAGAAGTTTCCAGAAAGCGTAATTTCACGTTATGGCGAGGTCAATTGGCCACCAAAATCATGCGATTTGATGCCGTTAGACTTTTTTGTGAGGCTACGTCCAAGAAAAAGTGGTCGAAATCTACCTCAAAAGGATCCACTATTGCAAACAATCCAGAGGCGGTCATTTAAATGACGTTGTACTTCATACATAATGGCAATTTCCAAGTATTATAATGGAATGAAAACTTCATAGAAATCATAGGATTGTGGTTTTTATTTAACTTTACTGGAAAACGAAAAACGGATAATACTGCATAATAATATAAGAAGAAAGGTATATTCCAATAATATGAGTAATCAATATTTGTCTATAGTCGTTTTTAACGCTATTTTTTTTATTGACGATCTGGTATCTCGTAAAAACCATTACATTCTGTGTATAGCATATGGGAGAGCTACATTCGGTGAGCTTACACGCATTGTATTTTTAAATTTACTCAATGACACCTACAGTTTAACGATGATTCTGAGCATCACAGTTTGAAAAGTATTTACTATACTTGCCGAATTACTCGACTACTCATTGTTGTTGGTGACATGCATCGAGGCGACCGCCTCTCAAATAATGATAGATAATTGTATCAGGGGTTGAACCCACGATCATGCAAACAATAGTCGCGGGTTCTAATTATAGGTCACAATAAATATCAAAGTGATGTCGGCGCTTTTTACTAAAACTAAATTTACTGAGCAAAAAGATTGCGTTGAGTTTAATTTGCGAACTGAACTTTCTGCTATTAGACTGTTACAGAAAGTCTCCGGTGAACAGACTTTCTGAGAATGCATTGTTTATCAATGGTTTAGACAGTTCAAAAAACGTCGAGAACGGGTTGAATACAAAAAACGCCAGGGACGACGATCAACTTATACCGATGAAAGTCAACTCTAACAATTCTAAGATGTGCTGCTCAAAAGACCGATTTACAAGTAGGAATCTTTCTGTTGATATTGACATTCTTAACGCATTAGACACCTCAAACATATTTTTTATTTTTTTGTATAATATCGTATAATCTATTGATACAAAAAACATTTCATTTTTTCAAAAACGACCGCATTTATTTATAAAACGCATTATCATGGGGGATAACAGATTGGCTGAATATCGGCGCAAAGGTTAAACAAGATCAGAAAGATTACCCCAAATTGCTTCGTGGCACCATAAGTCTCCTCCGAGCGCCAAACTGCTAACAAAAAAATTATTTTACTTTTATGTGCCTTTTTCCTGTTACTATTTCAAAAACGACAACGGATTTATGGTTCAGGGGACCGTTATTGTTTTTTTTTTTTTTTTTTGTTTTGTAGCTTAATAATGCACTATCTCACGCCACTGTGGCTATTTTGCCAAAAATTCAACTAACATCGCTTCACAACCACCATATTCACCTGAAAATAAATCAGCAATTTGAAAAATCGTCATAATGCAAACACGACAGTAACTGCCAAAATCACGAATCAGCGATTTTTTTTTAATTATTGGTGCCATTGGCAAAAACTGCTGCGGAGACAAAATATTGTGTTATTTTCGTGACTGAACGCTCCATTTCAGAGTTATAGTCATATTTGCATTATAGTGATTATTAAAATCAACGATTTTTTTCCACATTGTAGCTATCGCCTCAAGAAATTGCAAAGTGATATTATTTGCGCGATAAGAAGATTCATTAACACGTTATTCAGACATATTTAACTTTTAGCGATTTTTCTTGACTTAGCGTATTTTTTAACTCTTTTTATGTTATGTGAAGGGAATTGCCTGATAAATTTGTTGTTGTTTTTATGATAGAGGTCATCAATTGTGTTATTATTTTCATGAGTGAATGCTTAGTTTCCGAGTTACAAACATTTTTATATTTTAATGTTTTCTTTAAAAGGCGAGTTTTTAAAATATTTTTTTGCATGTGAAGGCTCACATTTTGTCTTTAGAAATGAAATGAATTAAATAATTTCCGTGATTACACGCTCCGTTTTAGATACCCATGAGTAACTCACGACTGTGAGCAATGTGTAAAGTAGCACATTATTCATGTGAATTGTCTGGCTATCGTGTGATAAAAGAAAATTTCGTGAGTTACGTATGCTCGATTTTCGCATTTCTTTTTCTGTTATGTTGGATTGGATTGGATTGGATTGTCAGTTTGTTTTTGACAGATAAAAAGGTTAGTCGTGTTTTGGTGTGCTCTTCGATTTTTTACTATTCGAAGAAATGGGTCAAAGAAACTGTATTGAAATGTTGACTGTGTCGTTTGACGAGTTTACTGTGCAAGCAGAACAAAAGTTCAATTGTGGTATAACCGGTTTAAGGAAGGCCGAGAAGATGTCAATGACGATGCTCGTCCTGGTCGCTCGAGCACGTCAACAACCGATGACACAACACAACAGTGAAGAAAATGATTATGGATAATCGTCGAATCACTATTAGAGAGGTTGCTGATGATGTTGGTTGGCATATCGTTCGGCTCATGCCAAACAATTTTTATGGATGTTTTAGGCATGAAACGTGCGGCAGCGAAGATTGTTCCAAAATTGCTAAATTTTGAGCAAAAACAACATTACATTGACATCGCTCAGGAGCTGTTGAAGGTCGTCAACGACGATCTAGATTTCCTCAAAAAGGTCATAACTGATAATGAATCATGGGTATATGGCTATGACATTGAAACCAAAGCCCAATCATCCCAATAGAAGCGTCCAGAAGAGAGACCAAGACCGAAAAAAGCACGTCAAGTTCTTGCCACAAGGTCGTACGGTCAATAAGGAATACTACCTTGAAGTTGTGCGCCGTTTGCGCAAAGCAATTCGTCAGAAACGCACAGAATTGTGGAAAACCCAATCATGGATTTTGCACCATGATAACGCACCAGCTCACACATCGATGCTTGTGCGTGAGTTTTTAGCCAATAACAAAACCGCAATCATGCCTCAACCACGGTATTCACCGAACTTGGTCATTGCTGACTTTTTCCTCTTCCCAAACCTGAAGACACCGATGAAAGAAAAGCGTTTTGCTACGATTGAGGTGATAAAAAAAATCGAAACAGGAGCTGTTGGCGATGCCAAAGAGCGAATTTCAGAAGTGTTTCGAGGATTGAAAGAAACGCTGACATAAGTGCATTATATCTGAGGGGGATTACTTTGAAGGGGACAAGATAGTTATTGATGAATAAATAAATACTTTTTGAAAAAATTGGAAATAACCGTTATTTTTTTATCACACCTCGTATAAGGTCTGGATTCCAGTTATACATTACCCATAGGTAGTGAGTTGTGTTCGTGGATAGTTAAGTACCTTCTTGGAATGTGTACACATGGCGTTTCTAATTTCTCACGGGTAATGTGCATGCCATCGTTTCTCATTTCCTACGGCAATAAGCATGAGTTACTCATTCTGTGACTCATTACGCATTCTGTGATAACTCACGAAATGTGTACTCTGCCAGGACACGGTTTTGAGTAGAATGAAGAGATTCAACTTGATTTGCTGAATGCTCTGAATATTTGACATGTTTTGAGATTTGGAAAAAAACATTAACATAATTGTATTGTGAATGCTTTAAATTTTAATGAAATAGATTTGAAGCAATAAACTTTTCGAAAAATAAAAGCTGACCTAAATTTTTGGGCACAATAGTACTTCTCTAAAACAATTGAGAAATCTTCAATAATAATTTTTCATCTATATATTCAAACTATTATTCAAAAGCCTAAAAATATATTATATATTTATACAATTGTCTGGGAATTTCCGGGAAATTGAATCTGGGGAAATGAAATGCATATCCAATATCTGGTCGAATTTTATCTTGAGGTTTTCCCTCTAAAACGACTACGGATGAACTCTGCAATGGGTGTTATATTTATTCATACAATCGAGTGAGATCCAGAGCTAAATTTAGCTTCTTATTTCGCGCCCTCCTAAACATTCTCTCCATAATGGATATAACCACAAAATAGTTGTTTACATTTTGGACCGATTTGTTACGATTCTGAATATCAAAACATAGCACAATAATTACCGGTATTTGACAATTGTATCCTCCTCAACATTCGCGTTTGTAGTGCGCAGAATCGTAAACACACTGCTGCTCTCACATATGCTTTTATTTGTAAATTTACACACAATATTTTTTTTTATTTTGATCAAATTCGTTGGTTTTTTCTCACAATATTTTTTTATTTTTTAATTTTTTTCAGGAACATTTTCTTAAAAAAATGTAAGTCATAAATGATTCACTTTTATAAAATTATTTTTAAATGCTTAAATACCCCTTTTAAAGTATAAATTCCAAGATTGAGACTTATTTATAGATTCATTGGTCCCATATGAGCGCCGTTAATAGCAGTTATCAAGAGTTTATTGACCGTGTAGAGGAAACTCACGCGATTCCCTACGATAGCTAAGCAGTTATTATACATTTTACCATTTAAAATAAAGACTTCAGTAATTCGGTTTTTTTTTTTTGCAATTTCTTTTAAAAATCTTATATTTTTCATGAATTTTATTAGATTTATTTAGCTTATCTTCCAGCTCGAATACTTTGTCCACACTTAAGCTCGCACACCCCCACCGTACAGATAAGAGACCACCCGACTACTAAGGAGGAAGTTTTTCGTTTGCAACGTTGGCACAGTCATGTGCCAGACATCTGATACGAGACAGTGTTTAGGGGTTGTTGTTGCCACAACCACAAAATATCATTTTGTCTGTCCGTCACGTTCGAGCCGTTTCAAAACATAAACAACCGGCGAAAGTCCACAACAGCCAAAACATGTCAAGTGAATACGAGGGGTTGTTGTACGCTCGACTATCGTCTCATGTGGGCCATTAAGGGAGCCTGGCTCTACGTACAAATGTACAGCCATGTAAATATATGGCCCACAGAGGGGGCAGTTGACTACACTGGTGATACGGGCTTCGTAGAGTGGGTGGTTGTTATTTACGTTTGTGAAACAACGTGCTAAATTCACGCTCTCTGGCTTCTCATCGAGCATGCGCAGGTACGAAATTTGTTGCAAATCTCAGAAATACATATAAAAATATGCAGATTGTATTGCAATTTTTGCAGCGGATATTTGCAATTCACATTCCTGTATGGTGATTGCCATAGTAATTTGAATCGCATAATCTTTAGAGTGTCAGTGCTTAGGAAACACAATTGTCGGAGGGGAACAAACTTGGGATGATAGGTATTAATACTTTTGGCGCGTGTTATTATAAATTTGGGACCAGCAAGGCACTGCCGGCCACCTTCCAGAAGAAACTAGATCAAAAATATTTGAGATAATGTTTATACCTTCACCCGAAGAAATGAAGGCATATATGATTAGATACAAAACTATAGGGTGGCGCATAAGTAACGCTAAGATTTGATCAGTGAATACATTTTTTGTTTAAGTCTTTTTTTGTCTCTACAGAATTAAGTAAATAATACTTGAGAAATTTATGATGGAAAAGCTTAGCACAGAACAAAGAACCAAAGTTGTTCAATTTTACTTTGAAAGTCAGTATTCGACTATTCAGACCATACCGAAATTTCTTTCATGTTCGAAAGAACTCCTAGCGCTCCAACAAATTACCAATTGGTACAGCGTTTTGGGCAACAAGGGGCTGTCTGCGATTTTCCGCGTGCTGGAAGACCTGATGCAGTTCGAAATGAAGTGACCATTGCTCGAGTGCAAGCAAGTATTGAGGAAAACCCCGAAACTTCAACCAGGCGACGTTATCAGCAGTTAAAGATGTCTAGACGGTCCTTGCAAAGAATTTTACATATGTTACATTCTTTCCCATATAAGATGAAATTGGTTCACGAGTTAAAACCAAATGATGCACAAGAACGCATTCAATATAGCCGCCGTTAACGTTACTTATGCGCCACCCTTTATAACACCCAAAGAAAGCCAGATCGCAGACGAGGGTTGCAAATGGGCAATGCTGCTGCTTACTAGTCCCAATCTGCTACCACCCACAGAAATTTCCGGATTTTCTGAAACCCATTCATTACCTTGTAACTACTAATTCATAAAGTTTAGTTTCTTTGCATTGCTTTGTAACGCTTAAGAAAATTTGCAAAAATCGATTAACCATGCCCCGTTTTGTTCCTTCAATACATATAATCGATTTAACTCATATATTGTTAGTTCCATATTCAGTCAAATTTAGCGTCACCTTTAGTCCCTCACTTATAAAGTTGTCGCACACTGCTCCGTCCCCATACAACGATTGGACTAAAATGGAAGATGCGGCCAAAGATATATAAAATGTGGTACATAATCTTGCTGGATTATAGATAAACAAAATTAAAATATTTATTCACTAAGACAAATTCTTCTGGTACCTCCCATATAAGCAGAAGAATGATCCCTCAAAATTATGCCACAACATAACATTAAATTAAATAGTCGCAAACTGTAGCTCCCGTTGAGTTAGTCTAAAAATAGAATACGTGCAAGCTCACTGAATGCGAGAAGTTCTCCCCTATCTCGTTCATGGGATGCAAGGGAATTTGTTTGTTTGGTTTATACTAACCAAAGTTTACAAATTTGGGACAGAATCGGGCCACGAATTCTTGTATCTCCCATACAAAAGTATCTGCGTGCTTTAAAATTTAGTCACGCTAAAAATATCTGTCAGATGGGCTGATTTTGGATAAAATGCAGCACAATGTGCTTTCTCATATCTCCCACTCAAATCGACATAAGGGTTTCGGGATTTAGTGGTAATACAGGGTGGGCCATACGAGTGTTGGCGATTTTATTCTTCAATTTCTCGGTAAAGCGCGGCGCGGGGTGGCGGGGGGATATGTTGTTCGCTGCGCCGCTTCCTGGAAATTTAGTCACCATGGAGCCGTACACGGGAGTGCAGCGTGCATTTTGTGTCCGAGCGTATTACGAAAACAATTAATCAGTGATTGCTGCACGACGTTTGTATCGGCATGAACACGGTTTACACGATTTAAGTGAAGTTCCAAGCGCCAATGTGATACGAAAATGGATCAGAATGTTCGAAACAACCGGCTCAAGAGTACCAATTACGGTTCGTGGTCGCCCAGTTTCTGCAAGATCAGCCGACATTGTGGAGCATGTTCGTGTTTCAGTTCAGCGAAATCTGCAACAGTCAACACGTAAGAGAAGTCAGTCTTTGGATGTCAAAAGAACAACTTTACGACGAATTTTGAAACGTGATTTGCATTTGAAGGCTTATAAGATTCAGATAGTCCAAGAATTAAAACCCGATGATGCCAATAACCGACTTAACTTTGTCAATTTGATGCTAGAGCGGTTCAACAATTTCAACAACGTGATTTTTAGTGATGAGGCCAATTTTTACCTTAATGGCCATGTGAACAAGAAAAATTGTCGGTTCTGGTCCGAGACTAATCCCCGACGCTTGTATGAACGTCCACTTCACAGCCCTAAGCTTGTCGTGTGGGCTGGGATAACGTCAACCGGTATTATTGGACCATACTTTTCTGAGGACGAAAGAGGACATGCGATGACGGTTAGAGCGAACAATTACTGCAACATGCTAGCAGACTTTTAGGTGCCAGCTGTGCAAGAACTTCAAGGCAATACCTCGAGGATGCGGTTTCAACAGGATGGAGCCACATGTCATACGGCTAGGGTATCCATAGAGCTGCTGAAAAATGTTTTTCCTGGAAAACTTATTTCGAAAAGGGGGGATATTGAATGGCCCCCACGTAGCCCCGATCTCTCTCCATGCGATTATTTTTTATGGGGCTACCTCAAATCGGTAGTCTACGAGAATAATCCGACCAATTTAGAGCAGTTGAAGAGGACCATTATTCAGGAAAGTAACAAAATACCGAGAACAACTTTTCAACGAGTTCTCCAAAATTTGCGACTTCGGTTCCAAGAGTGTCAAGCAGCCGAGGGAAGCCATTTGGACAACATTATTTTTAAGTCTTAAAAATTCCCATTCTTCTACTTTTTAAAAATACAAATATATTTTTTTTAAGTTTCGTAGTTTTTTTTTTTTATTAAATATTTAAACCGCCAACACCCTTATGGCCCACCCTGTATAACAAATTTTATACGACTCGATTTTAACCAAACTTTACGCTTCTTGATACATTTTTAATTTTCCTTAAAATGCAAAAAATTTACAAAAATCATGCTATGCTTTCAAGTACCTCCACAGAGATCTAAGGGCCTCGACGTTTGTTTATCGTACAACATCTTATTAGCTAATCTAATTTTGATCAAATGTCATACTACTGAACATCTTTTTTCATTTCCCCTTAAATGTAATATTTGGAGGAAATTAGAGAATGCCTTCTTCTACCTCCTTTAAAAAGAAATCTATAGGCCTCGAATCGAAGTGATTTTGCCTAAAATTATAGTATAGGGTCATCCATTTTTCGTTTTCAAGTAAAGTTAAATACAACACACATAAAGCTATGATTTCGATGAAACTTTTATTTCACTACAACGCGTGGACATTGCCATTATGTACGAAATATATGAGCTCCCGTTATATACCTATACATATACAGTCACTTTTTCCGGATGCAATCAATGGCTTTTCCACACTCACTTCTGGGTTCTCCGAGCCCAATATGCCACAATTTTGCTTGTTGACGTAACAACAGAGTGAAAATTGAGCTTCATCGCTGAAGGAAATTTGTTTCGTTTGAATCACCACATTCGTAGAAAGTTTTAACTATTTTCATATTTGACAAACCCTTCACTAAATAAATAACACTTCAGATGCAGGTATTTAACAGCTGACAGCCTTGTCACACCGGCTGTTTTGAAACCACTAAATGGGTTAATGCTATATAGGTATATTAATTAGGATTGATTATTCAACTGTTGAAATTATCAATTAGCCATGGGTTTTGAAAAAATCAATATAACGATTAATCGAGATATAATATATTCAATATATATATGTATATATTCAATATATATTCAAAAATTATTATCTTTGATTTTTTATTTTTAAAAATCAAAAATAAAAATTGTGATTGATTTTTATTTTCAAAAACCAAAAAAAAAAATATATTACAATTTGATTTTAATTTTCTCAATATTAAAATATATACATATATATATATATATATATATATATATATATACATATATGTATATGAAAATATAAATTTAAAATTTGTGTATATGTTTTTTAAAGGAAAAATTGATATCTTGCTTGATACTAGAGGCCTCAGTATTTTTATACTTTCACCCGGAGGAATGAAGATACGAGTATATATTTAGATCGATACGAAAAAAATGTGACAACCAGAAGAAAGCGCCTAAGGTACAAAATATTTTTCGAATAAATGTCTTCAATGAGAGTTAGGCACTATAACTGTCGTAAACCTTTATGAAACTTCTTAAAACTCACAGCCCAATATTTCGTCGAATCGTAGACCAGAATCGTAAATGTGCTATGTCGGCCCGTACCTTCTAGTACCTCCCATACAAATTGACTAATTTTCGAAACTTGAATTTGACTAATTTGTAAATCGTAATTCATTGATTGTAGCGACTTGAATTCTTATCCATTATTTTGAGCCATAACTCTTGATGCAATCTGAAAAAAATCGACTAATTAATTGTGCCCCTTCTGTTACCTCCACACAAATGACTGATTTAACTCAAATATTCACTAGTTTACATTTCTACTCGGTCATACTTTTTTCTGCCAAATTTGAAATACGTTAAGAATTTGCTAAGGAAGTGCTTACAGGTGGAAACAGGGGTTACAGGGTTACATTGTCCCCTCTGATGCTTCCCATACAAACTGGCCGATTTTTCGAAATTCAACTTTATCCCTGTAACCAAAATACGTGAACTGTAATCAGCATAACTTTTATTCGTTCGCTAAATTTAGTTACATTTCGTACACATTGAGGAGCTGATTCGATAGTACCGTATTTAGACAATAATGTTTAATATTGTGATTTATTTAACAGTGAAACTGTAAAATTCTTAACTTATAAAAAAATAAAATAAAAAAAAAACTTTTGCAATTTCAATGTTTAATTTTTTCTCATTTATATTTCCATCCATTTCGCCTACTTTTAGTGCACTTTAATATGAGCGCTATAAGTTAATAGTTGTTAGATAATTTGATGTTGTATTCTAGTTGTATACCTTCTGTCGGGAAGGTATACTACTTTGTTTGTTTATAATTTTTGATTAAATAAAAGAGAATGGATCTTATATTGATAAATGTTTTATTTAATGTCGGCTATTATGTATACCTATAGAATACAATATCAGATAAATATTCGCCTCTGTTAGCCTTATAAATGCGAGCTCTTTTGAGCACATATTTCATTACATTCTCACACATTTCACGCGTATTTCATTAATTTCATCACGAATATTTTGTTTGAGTTGCTCAAGCGTTTCTGTTTTGTTAGCATAAGCTTTACTTTTCAGATATCCCCACAAAAAGAAGTCCGGAGCAGTCAAATCAGGCGACCGCGGAAGCCAATCGACATCACCATTTCTTGAAATAACTTGTTGTGGAAAGAGGTCTTGCAGTAATTCCATTGTAATCCTGACTGTATGCTATGTGGCACCGTCTTGTCGATACCACGTGTTAATCATGCCCAAAGCATGCAGTTGTGGCATTAAAAAGTTTTCAACCATATCACCATACCGCTCTCCATTGACAGTTATCGTTTCAAAGAAGTAAGGTCCAATGATTTCTCCTGACCAAATTGCAGACCACACTGTCAGCTTTAATAGATGCAAAGGTGACTAATGAATGATGTTTATTTACATATCCATTCAAATGAAAATGTACCCCGTACTTCATTTTTCATGAAAATCGGGGTTATTATGGCGAGCTGTGACATCCTATTGGCATATGTACGGCGGCGTAAATGGTCCTGTGGAAGAAGCTCTTGTGTTAACTGAATCTTAAATGGAAACAAATGCAAATCCTTGT
>JAHXMU010024392.1:0-11949 GCA_019455685.1 Philornis downsi
TTCTGTAGAAAATTTTGTTCCCGATCGATAAATTTCCTATAGGAGAGTTAAATTTCCTTTCGAGAGAAATATTTTATAAGGAAAATTTTGTAAGCAAATTTCTGTGGGAACATTTTTTGTCACATAAAAAAAAAAAAAAAAGACAATGGGTCTATACATTGTCTATATGAAACATTTTCGGAACACACATTCCTAATCCTAAACTGCTTTAAAAAAATTTTTTTATAGAAAACTTTTCCGCAAGACACATTTCTGTAGAAAAACGCTTTGTTTGCTATATTTTCTATTGAAAGCGTTTCCTGGAAATTAGTTTAATGTCCATGTTTTCTGTGAAAACTTTTCCCGAACACATTTCTACTTTATTTCGAAATCATTTGTCTGTGCGGCATCAATGGTGTTCGTGCGCTAATTACGCCATTACTTACTTACTCTCCATTAGAAAACTGATGTCAATGTTTAAAATGACTCAATTCCCAATATAGAAACACAATTATTGTGAAGTATTTATTAAGCCAATTCTATAATTGTTGGCATTGAAACCACAATTTCTTTCACAATAATAAGTATTTCGTTTCATTCTTTGCATTCGTTCTGTTTAACAAATCTCTTAAAGGTATCCATCGATGTCCTGTCCTTTTCCTCCTCCTTGCAAATACCTTCCCAATTTCACATGAATGCGATGTAACCCCTTGATAACCCCTTTTGTTACTATCATTACTAATTGCCACCACTGCCGCATTCTTTATCCATGAACCTGAACTTCTGTAATTTCACTATTACCGGTACGTGAGATGTCACTCACTTGTGTGCTAACCACGGACATTGTGCTCCCTGCCGCCGCTATTTCTGGCGATGGCCGAAGAATCCGTTTGGGCAATTGCACGGCCTCAAGAAATGTGCCGACACCTCGTATTTGACCATGGACATAGAAACTAACCGCAATCGCCACACTTGCACCCAATAGGCCGCCAGCCAACACATCTGACCAGTGATGTTTGTAATCCATAACACGGCTGATGGCAACAAACCAGGCCAGGAGCACGCATACAAACTGCAGCAATGGCACCAGAAGGCCAAAACTGGCACAATAGCGACGCAGCAACCTCGAGAAACGATGCAAATAGTAGATGGCAAACATAACGCCATAGAATGCTAAGCTGGTGTGGCCACTGGGGAAGGAAGAACGCATACCCTGTTCCAATCTGGCGTCACCATTGCTGCCTCTACACACGTAGTCCAATATGTAAACATTGTAATTTCCTTCATCGGCACATGTTGTCCCATCCCATGCAATGGGATCGCAGGCGGCAAAAAAGTACGGTCTCAGTCGTCCCAATGAAAATTTGCTAATTTCCTTAAGCAATCGTTCGGCGGCAAAGCCATATAAAAATGGCAACACTGTATCATTTGCCATAACCAGGAAACGCAGACAATTCTGGGATGGGTGGCAATTCAATATGAAGTTCTCCAGCAAAGTGCAGACAATTATAACGATGAGGGGTATAACCAAACCAATGATGTACATTAAGGGATACGATATTGTATCCTTGCGAAAGGGATACATTAAAGATTCGTCCTGGCAGAAGAAGCCACGCCTCGTTATGGGGCCCCATATGTGATGAAGACACAGGTACAGAGCCAAAAGTAGAGTAATGATAATGAAATCACTGAGTATACGGAATAAATATTTAAGTGTTAACTCAGCCATTGATGCGATTTATAATGTGTAGAATATAATGGTCCGTCTAATTGATCGTTTAAGCGTATACTGAAAGAAAATATGAAGATTTACTTACTCATTGAAGGAGGCAGTGCCAGTAATGAAGACATTGTGGGATACCCTACAAAAAACATAAACTACAGTAAGCCGCCAAAGTTCACAGAGTATATCCTTTTGCTATCCTTAGCCATTGATGTTATATGATACGTTCCGCAGATGTTTTCATACCCTATACTAAACGATGGTTTATGATGTCTGTAACATCAGTTGAAAATCTGTAAAGTATATTTATTCGAAAGTCATAAAGATATACCCTCCTTCTAGTTACTTATTGAAAGCTCTTTAGGTAACGTCCTAGAAGTCCGAATTTTTCACCAAACAGTCTGATAGCCAGATGGTCTAAAACTACTCAAAGTTGATCCATTAGAAAAAAAATCTTGCCTCTACGTGAACTAAACCAACCTAACGAAAAATTGAGAATTTTCAAAGATTTCTTTTTTCAACCGTTTAAACATTTATTTGTTGTTTGGTAGCTAAAGGAAAGAACGATACTATATTTCATATAGTTTATCTAGGGGTCGTCCTATCTGTGGTATCGGAGGTATTAAAAGATAACAAAACTATGAATTTTCACCGGTGAAATTTCATTATACTCGTATAAACGAGAAGGACATATTTTTGTCAAGGCCACGACACTGTGGTCTTCTCCTTTGGTTTGAGGTCAACCAAACTTTTTGAATATTATTAAAGCCGCCATGGTCATCTTATATGGCTCCTGCCGATTTTTTCCACTCTCCAAGGCTAACCCAATCATTTTGAGCAACCTTTTTTACCCGAAAGGAAGCTTAAATGAGAATTCGAAACGAGTATGTAAGTCTTTTTGGAAATAGTATTTGCAAAATGTTTTCATAATTGGATTGTAATACTGATTCGCCGATATTATAGTATTATTTTGAATGAATTCTACCTTATAGGCGATAATTTGTATTTTTTTTTATATATGAAAAGGACACATTTTTACCATGGTCGCGACATTGTGGTCTTCTGTGTAAATTTCAGCTGAATCAAACTATAACAATATAATTCAAGCCGCCGTAGTTATCTTATATGGCTCCTGCTGATTTTTTCCACTTTTCAAGACGTTTTTAGCCGATATGAAACTTAAAAGAGACTTTGTGACGAGAGTTAAGTCTTTGTCGAAAGCTTATATTTGTATTTAGAAAAAGTTTTCATAATTTGATTCGCTGACGTGAAAATATTATTTCGGATGGGTTCTATTTTGAAGGCGATGCAATAAATTTGAACAAATAATAAATACTTTGTATGATGTATAATTAATTATGAAAACCTTGATTTAGTTGGCCTTAATCACGCACTAATTTTGCGTATTTTGTTCCATAGGGCGAGGGTTGAAATGACACAGTGTGGCGCATCAATTGTACTACAATAAGAAAATCAAAAAACTTTTTCTTTAATCAATATATTTCGTTTAATACTGGTCTCAGCGTAACATTATAATAAGTCTTGAGAAGTCTACGGCGTAGAGCGCTTATGTATTGTTTTAATAATAGCTGACGCTCAACGATTGACCACAATAAAACCACATTTGTTCCAAGAGTAAATCTAAACACGTAATTTATTTAAACGACCTTAGACCATTCACATACGGACTCTCTTAATATGATTTTAGTATTAGAGTATAATAAAGATTTTTTTAGAAATTACTGAAATTTTATCAGAATGGGTAGAACGAAAGACGAGTAATAAATCAATTTATTTATCAAAAATGTCCACCATCCTTTGTAGTTACTACATCTAATAATATATGTTGTTCCACCATTTCTGTAGGACAGGGTGTCTTTGTTGCATTATCCACACACATCATTTGCTTTGCCTTCTCTATTTCCTCTACCTTTGTTTCCATATATTTATTACGATATAATGAAACGATTACAGCCACAGTGGTTCCCAATGCCGAACCTACAATGACATCAGATGTGAAATGTTTAAAGTCCAAGATACGAGTGACAGCGACACTTAAGGCCACAGCAATGCACAGCAATTGCATTAGCGGCAGTAAAAGGCCAAAGGTGTTGATATTTCTGAGAGATCCCTTGGAGTAGCGTTGCAGATATAAAGCGATGAAAACCATACCATAGAAAACTAAACTGGAATGACCACTGGGAAACGAGGTAAACAATGATGCTGAGGCCAATTTTGAACTGCACGAGTAATCCTCAACGAATCCTCCCATTCCACAGGACTTAATACCGATAGTTAACGGTTGGCATGCCTCGAAAAAGAAAGGTCTTAAACGAGTCACCATAAACTTTGCCACATTTTTAAGCAAACGTTCCGCAGCAAAACCGTACAGGAATGGCATAATGTTCTCATATAATCTAAATGAGATTTTAAGAAACTTCTGGAAATACCGTTCCTGGCCATTCCACTGAAATTGTCGAAACTCGCTTAGAATCATCACCACCACAGGTACTGTAACTGATATTGTGTAAAGCACACTTTTGCTTACAGTATCCTTTACGTAAGGCTGCCTAAGGGTAGCATCAGCACAATGAAAACCTCGATGCTTTGGAGCTCCCCAAATTCGTTTAAAATTCGTAGCTGCAAAGAAGATAATGATCAGCACGAGGATACCAGCAAAATGTTTTAGTATTAAGTTAGACATATTTGTAATTTTGCTAATATTTATAAGTGTTTTGCGCGCTGCTATTGCGACGTGTTACTGCTAATTATTTACGTTTAATACTAGTTGCTGTAATCTGTAAATAGTGTACAGAAAGGCAATAAATCTCTAGCTATTAGGCGAAGGATGATCGATCTTTCATTGATGAAACTAACAGCAACTGAGTGCAATGGAAAGGGAATGATTCCCTTCCATCAGCATAGAGATGTTTTTTTGAAAAATATATCCATGAACAGATCGTTAAGTAATATAACACACAAATTATGTATTATTCATTCAAATTTATCTTGTCGCTTACAAAGTAAACTTCTTCCGAAATAGTACACTTCAAACACATTTTATGAACACAACTAAAGTTCTCACCGTGAAAACGTCCTTATGTCTTCCATCGACTAAAACTGGGTTCTTCGAAGTAGTTGTTTGCATTTTGGAATGAGGAAAAAGTCTGCCAGAGCCATATCAGGTGAATTTGATAGTTGTTCGTTGCTATATTCTGGGTTTTTTTTTGTCGGATATTCGTTCACAATGATAGCCCAGTGAGAAACTGTGCTATTGTGGTTCAAAATTCTGAACCTTTTCGACAAGGCATAACACCAAGCTATTATTCCTTATTTACCATCTGATCTACTGGCAAGAATTCCAAGTGCACAATACGACGATAATCAAAGAAAACACGATGGCGCTCCCAAAACTAGTCGAAGTAACAAAGAAGACACAAAAAAGTTGGGAAAACTTTTCTTTACGTTTCAAAATAATCTTCTTTTAGCTCGCCACTTTTTTTTCCAGTGATATTCAATAGTTTCCATATCCTGTTTATAGTAAGAACTGTCAAACTCCTTAAAATAATCATCAACTGCAGACTCCAGCTCTTCATGGTTGGCAAATCGTTTACCACCCCGCCATAGTTTGAAAATAGAATTTAGTCCGAAGAAGTAAAATCTGGCGAATTAGGTGCCTGATGAAGCAATTCGAACTTAAGTTTATTAATTTTGGTCATTGCAATGATGGATATGTGAACTGGAGCATTGTCTTGATGAAACAGCAATTTATTTTTCGCCAAATACGGCCATTTTTCCATAATTTCATCACCTAAACGGTGCAATAAAATAGCACAAGATTAGCTTTTGATAGGTTTTTCTTTCTAAAGATAATGAATAAAAATAATAACTTGCGCATCCCAAAAAAAAACAAAGGTCATAACTTTACCTTCAGATGAAATCCCATGCGCCTTCTTTGAACGCAATTCTCCCATTCCAGTGCACTACTTTGACTGGTCTCTCAGGTCTCAGGTGTAAAATTATGGATTGATGTTCCATCCATGGTTATAAATCGATGCAGAAATTTGGTCTTATTATGATAAAACATCGCCAATCACTCTACTAAAACATCTTAACGACGCTGTGTTTGCTCTATCGAAAGCAAGCGCGGCACCCATCTTTCGCACAGCTTACTCATCTTCAAATCTTCCGCCAATATAAGTACGATGTATAGCACTTTTTGAAATGCCTATTATTTCAGTCAACTCATGTAATACCACTTTATGGATTTTCTTAGCCCTGTCTGGCTCCTGGCGTTGCCACCACAATTGGTCGATCACTACGATGTTCGTCTTGGCAGCTCGTACGGCCTCGTTCAAACTCTGCTACCCAATATTTTCCAGTCGTAAACAAAGGAGTAGACTCCCTCAGAATAGAATCTAGCTCGGCTTTAATGTTGGTTGAACTGAGACAAATGAAAATATTGAATTACAATTTACAACCAATTTTATCAACCAATTTTTTCTATTCACTGAGATCGCTTCTTTCGATGGCTCACATAAAAATATTAAATGCCTTGAGAACATTAAGAAACTGCAATAGCAGATTTCCAGCTAGACTAACTACGCTTGATGAAATGAGAAATATCACATCCAGCTTAATATGGGGAAAAAGTCCTGGTTATTATAACATTTCGGCAAAAATTTTTAAGATATATGCTGGCAGTGTGACTCCACGTTTGGTTAACATCTTTAATGTTATAATTTATAGTTCAATATATCCCAAAATATTAGAGAGTCATAAAACCGTACCAATACCTAAGGAGAAAATATCTACTTCCATTGATAAATTTCGCCCAACATCAGTATGGTTCATTATAGACAATGTTTTTGAACATATTTTACATGCACAACTTTTTACATTTTTCCAAGGTAATAATTTGTTAAATGATTTTCAATTTGGTTTCAGAAAAGAGGAGGAAAGAGGAGGGCAAGAGTTAATGTGCAAAATTTCATATGCACGAGTAAGTCGTTGGATGAGCGGTGTAGGGAGATGGAGGGCTGGAGTTTTTTATGATTTGCCAAAAGCGTTCGATTTAATTGATCATGTTGCCTTACTTTAAGAACTCAGATTTTATGGTGAGCATGACGAAGAGCTTTTTCTCGTAAAGAGCTGCTGAACGAAGCGGCTACAATTTGTACAAATTGTTAATAGTAAAAGTACTTTGAAACTAGTGTAGCTGGAGTCCTTCAGGGAAGTGTATTGGGCCCCTTGTTATTTACATTTTATATAAATTACTTGAAAAATATTGATTTGTCAGGTAAAATGTTTGTGTTTGCTGATGATATTGCAATTTTGTAACCACACGAGTATAAATATGAAATGGCTGTGAAGCCTTACATTGAACGAGGAGCAATTCTATTTGTACAGCATTTGCGTATTGATAAACTTTTTCCTTAATCCAAATAAAATGAAATTGGTAATATTTAGACTACATTGTCGATTCAACGACAACTTTGGTATATACGTAGACGGGGAAGAAATTACAGAAGTTAATTCAGTTAAATATTTGAGATTACATTTTCAAAGTAATCTTTCTTGGACACTGCATATAAAGTATCTGAAGTCTACAGTATCACCTGCCATAGGTTTATTGCATAAATTTAAAAAGAAATTGGATCGAAATACTAAATTTCTAATATTTCATGCTACAATGCCGCTCACTTGAATAGCACCCCCTTCAAATATTTTTCTAAGCTCGATTTTTTTCAAAATAATATTTATAACGAACTGGTTGTGCTTATATAAATCATATTTCACGTATTTTCTGTTATACTTTAACACAAATTTTCTTTCATTTTAATAAATTAAGTACTAAAACATAAAACACAAAAAAAGTTAGAAATTCAATTCAGTTTTTGGTTCATTTGAATAGCCCCCCCTTACAAAAATTAGTTTATACGCGAAAACATTAATTTTAAATTAAAGATATTATTGTTTGCTTACGTCTAATTTAAAAATAAGTAATTTAAGTAAAATTTAGTAGCGGGTGCTCCCGCCCTGGTTGAGAATACTACATCCATATATTCTGTTCGGTAAAGAATCATACAGTTTTTTGATTAGATTCAGCGAAATACATGGCCAGGCCTGTTTAAATCCATTAATGAGTTCACTTTTGCTTGAATATTACTTGCCTGATTCGTACACCTTGCGTACTAGCCATTCCCAGACGTTTTCAATAATGTTTAAGTTCTGGAAAGTAAGGCGGCCAGTTCATAACCTCAGCATTTTGGCTTTCAATCCATGATTTGACGACTCTTGCTGTGTGGATTGGCACGTTGTCATGCTGGAATTTTCATTCCAAGTCTCCGAAAACATTTTTAACTTCAGGAAAAGCTTTGTCCAGCGCGACTTTGCATGAAGTCGCATTCATTTTTGCAGAGAGAAACTGTAGCTCAATTTCGCAATAATAAGAGATCGCACCCCATACCACAACTCCACTTTCCCGACTGTGTAATCAATTGAGTAGGTGTTCCTCTTTCCGAAGATCGTGGAAGTAGTAATTACGTCCATCAGGACCCTGTAAATCACATTTTTTTTCTTCGGAAAATATAATTCTATTCCAATCTCTACTCCACGTCATAGTCGTCCGACAAAAATTAAGGCGACGGAGATTGTTTAGCGGTAGTTTCTTTTTGTTTCAAGCATTGCAAGTGTGTTGCTTCGAAAATAACTCTTTTTACCGTTGATACACTTGCACTTACGCCAGCTTTTTCCTTGATTTTAGCAGCAGAGTCGTGTGAATTTCAGGCATATCTCAGAATAGCCCTCTTATCAGCGGCTGTAAAAGCACTTGCTGTTCGACCTTTCGTATTATTTCCATAGCCTTTGGTGTCACGTAAATATGTCGATGTAACTTTGCGAATTCTTTTAGCTTTTTCTGGCTATTCGATGAATAGAAGTTCCAAACTGCTTGCAGGTTTTAATTTTGGAACTTTCCTCGACACTCAAGGATTTAGCCCGGTCCATTTTCCTCAAAATCGATTGATTTGTATTTAATTATAAACAATAACGGTAATCTGATCTTCAAAAGATTTCCACACTTAAACTGATTACCACGTGAGGGGTGCTGTTCAAATGGACCAAAGAAGAACAGATTTTTCACTCATTTAAAAGAAAAGAGCGAATTAAAACAACGAGACACCTCCATGGCTTGAGATTTTTTGTAGGTAATGTGTGGAAGTAGGAGAAACAAATAAGTAAAAACTGAACCGTTAAGTGAAGTGTACTTTAAATAGTAGTCACTATTGTTAAATGATTAGGGGACACTGTTCAAGTGAGCCGTAGCGTATAGTTCAAAGTCACTGTAACTATTTAGCCATTATGTATGGTTATAGGTAGAGTTCTGAATTAAAATCAGTCCAAGGGCAACAGAATGAAACATTAAAAGCTATAGCAACCTTGCCAATTTCGTATTGTACGCTGTTTTTCAAACATTTTTGCCAGCACACGGTTGTTATGAATTACAATTGCTAATATATGTTTTCAAATGCCTGCGTAGTATTGGCCATCACACGATAAATTTTTCCCGAAATAAATATATCTTTAATACGAGAAATAATGACAATTTGAGAGTAGGTATGTATCGATCTGGAACAACAAAACAGCGTAAACGGGTAGAATGTTCTGGTAGTAGTCAGTAAAATATTTTACCGCAACAGTTAAAATCCCTAGAAACACTTTCATTACTTAAATTGTCAATGAATGGTTATTTTTTGCAAAATGTACGAGTTGTGTTCAAAAATAAGATGAATTTTTCTCAAAAAAATGTTCATTTATTCATCAATTTCTATTTTATCTCATGCAGGGTGTCCGTCGGGAAGGTATACTACTTTGTTTTGCCGCCATTTTGGTAAACATTACTCTTGACAGTTCATATTTGGCAGTCGTGAAGTAGAGACGTGGCAGATCTATTATGGAAAAATATTCGATAAGCCAGATTTATTCGTTAATCATCAATCATCGATTACTCTGACGATGAGAAAATTACGGGAGAAACAACGTGCCAACAAACGCACTATTTATCGTCTTGTGAATGATTTCGAAGAAAGAGTGCCTGCAGCTGATAGGGCCAAGCATGGTCCACGACGTACTGTAAGATCGGCTGAAAACATTACTGCTGTTTAAGAAAGTGTTCAAAACAATCCATCAACCTCAATTCGACGCCGTGCTCAGGAGCTTGGTCTTCAAACAACAACTTTGGACACAATTTTGCACAAGGATTTGCATTTGTTTCCATTTAAGATTCGGCTGACACATGAGCTTCTTCCACAAGACCATTTACGCCGCCGTACATATGCCAATAGGAAAAAATCATAATGAGTGACGAATAGTCGGTTCTGAGCAATGGGATTTCCAAATTATTCAACAGTCACCTTTGCATCCATTAAAAGTGACAGTCTGGTGTGCAATTTGGTCTGGAGGAATCATTGGACCTCACTTCTTTGAAACTGAAAACGGCGTAACGGTAACTGTCAATGGAGAACGATATCGTGAAATGATTGAGCTAATTAACAACTTGGCTAGACCGGGTGTCAAGGTCTAGCAATCCAAGTTGTTAAAGAATATTCAAAAATTTTATATTTAGAAAGACTACCATGTCGTCTGCGTTCTTCAAAAAAAAAAACGAAATCGGTTGCATCTTAAAAGATGATTATGTTCGACCGCTATTCCCGTCTTCTTTTACCATTTTCTACAATTTTAGAACATTCCTAACTGCCGGAATATACTACGTGGTCTTATTTCCACAGCACAGTTCTATTTTTTATTATATTAGTTATTTCTAGTTCATAGCTCGCATACTTAATATCAATCTAGAATTTATGTAGTTGGAGTGAGTTCTCCCCAAATCGACATGAAATGGAGGATGACTTCTCATATTTCTAAAAAATACTTCAAAAATGTTTATCATTAAGTTTATAATCACAGTTTCCTTTCTATGAAGAACGTAATGGCTGAGTTTCTACAACTTTTCCCGCTATCTTTTAAGATATTTTGCGTAACTTGAATGCTTAAGTTGATCTTCTTTAGTAATAGTTACACTTCCCCTTATTTGTCCTAATGAAATCTCATGACAGATCTCAGTTTCTATGTCAACCACACAAATGCTGAGCATGTAAGTAAATTTGCCGAGATAAGAAGACATGTGGAGATTTTTTAACGGCAAATAATGTGAATATAAACATATAAAATAGTACTAATTTTGTTTTTTTTTTTTTGTATTCATTTTTTATAATATTATTGATCGTTGAATAGCTTATATGATCGGTATTTAATCTGCGAGTGTCAAGCTTAACTTTCACAACTGATAAGAGATTTCATGATTTTACGACACTTATAATACGACCATAATCAATATTGAAAATAAATCAACTGTCAATAAATGTCTTATGCTGTGCCTTATAATTTTTGTTCCTCAAAAAATTAGTACTGTTGTTTTTCAAAAAAGTTCCAAAATTGTTGATCCCTGGCTTTATTATGCCTATTAATGTTCTTAGATGGACGGCTTTATCATTATACTGCCTAATAGTAGGCAACACTTTTCTCTCAGTTTGTGTGGTCTGATGCTCTTTATTTTGTTGAAAGCAAAACCTACAGAAATACAACCCTCTACGTTTACAAAGTTACAAATTTCAACGTTCACGTAGCCGTTCCCAAAGTGTAGATTTTTTTCGTCATAGCAAATAACTTAGTATAGTCCTCGTAAATAGTTAAACTCGATTTATAGCGTACTTCTCAATGTTCGAGAAGCCTGCAGTAACATTTTGGAGTTTGCGATTAATGATAACTGATCATTGTTATAGGCAATGCCACAAGATACGTGAGCCCATTGTTTTCTCATACTCTCCACCGAGGGTACCCCATTAAGGTTGACATTAGTCCACAAAATGTTCAAAACTCAACCTGTTAATGTTGAAAAATAAAGATAAGATAATCTGAAATTTGTTGTAAAAAAAAATTTAACTCTCTTTCTTAAAATTAGAAATCAGTTTTTTTTATCGCAACGATGGATAAAGTTCAACCTATTGTACTTTTTGCTCTGCTAAACCTAAGCTTGACTGTCCGTCCGATAGAAGTCAAAGTGCTAAAAGTAAGAAACTTATACCAAATTATTCCGGAGCCATGGACAGACAGTTCAAGTTCGATACTGGAAAAAGTTAACCATACAACAATTTAAACTGGCTTCACAAAAGTACAAACTGGTCGAC
>JAHXMU010024394.1:0-11260 GCA_019455685.1 Philornis downsi
TTTTTTTTTTCAGGGCGCTTAATATTTTAAGTCCAAAAATAACTCCAAATAATTTTTGTGGTCTGTTTGACTTTAGGCTTTTAAATATTCATAATTTTGTATGACTTTATGTCATTCTTATGGAATCGATTGAAAGTCGAAGCAAACAAATATTTACATATCGATTACATGCCTGCCTGCAGATGGAAGGTAATAAATATTTTTATGACGCACGAATTTTTGCTGTTTAGAAAGGTTGCCTGATAAGTAGTTAAAGGCTTGTTAGTTTAAAACATTCATAGAAATTTATAACACAAATTTCTTCCTTAAAAAGTTAAATGTCCTTTCGAATATGAGTAAAGTGTACGAGGGGTGAGAAACCTCTTTTCATCAAGGTATTTATGATGGATTTCACGTGCAATGAAAATTCATCACAAATTTATAAGTTTTGCTATTAGTTAATAATTTATATGTTTAACATAAGAAAAGGCATCCACTTACCGACAAGTATCATTTTATAGCTAGTGTACAATATTTTTAATAAAGTTAATGAAAAAAAAAAAACAAAAAATGGTCAAAGGAATAAATTCTTATCTCATATGAAGGCAGGCGACAAACGTTTTTGGACCTTAAGTCGAAAATTAAGAGGCAAATGTAACGATTCAGATAAAAAACTCGTTACGGCCAAAATATTCGAAAGAACGCATTATCTGACTATCAATAAACACTTTATTGACACATTGATCAACTCTTCTGTTGCACAATTGAAATTCGATACGCCAAGCAATGACAGTCAGTTGAATATATTATTATACATCCAATTAACTAATCTAAATTTTATCGCTTCTAAAAAATTCAACATCTCTAGGACTTGACAATGTACCTATACGAGGTGCGGTTCACAAAATAGGGTGAATTTTACATTTTCAAAAAATATTTTTTTTTTGTCAATTTCGATTTTACCTCCTTCAAAGTAGGCCCTCTCAGATATTATGCACTTGTGCCAGCGTTTTTTCGAATCCTCGAAGCAGTTCTGATACGTATTTTTTGGTATGTCTGTCCTTGAGCTCTCTCAACGATTCGATTTTTATCTCCCCAATCGTTGCAAAACACCGTCCTTTCATGGACTTCTTCCATCTTGCAAACAGGAAAAAGTCGCAGGGGGCCAAATCTGATGAATACGGTGGCTGAGGCATGATAACGGTGCTGATTTTGGCAAAATAATCTCTCACAAGCAAAGATCAATGAGCAGGTGAATTATCATGATGCAAAAGCCATGATTTTTTTCCACAATTCCGGGCGTTTTTTTCGTATTGCTTCACGCAAATGGTGCATAACTTCAAAGTAATACTCCTTATTTGCCGTACGACCTTGTGGTAAAAACTCCTGATGCACTACGCCATGGTAATCGAAGTAAGCAATGAGTAAAACCTTGACATTTGATCGAAATTGGTGTGCTTTTTTTTTGGTCTTGGCTCTCCTGGATTCTTCCATTGGGACGGTTGGGCTTTGGTTTCGATGTCATAACCATAATCGTGTACCCATGTGCCGTCACCAGTTATAACCCTTTTAAGCAAATCTGGATCATCATTGACGCCATTCAACAATTCCTGAGCGATGCTTATGCAGCGTTGTTTTTGGTCAAAATTCAGCAAATTTGGAACGAACTGCGCTGCCACCCACTTCATGACCAAAATTTCCGAAAAGATTGCATGACATGAGCCAACCGATATGCCGACATCCTCAGCAACTTCTCTCTAATTGTGATCCGACGATTCTCCATAACAATTTTCTTCACTTTCTCAACATTTTCATCGGTTGTTGTTGATGTGCTGGAGCGTCCAGGACGAGCGTCATCATTCACATCTTTTCGACCTTCTGTGAAAAACTTGTACCACTTGTAAACAGTTTTTTGACTCAGAGTACTCTCAACGTATGTCACTATCAACATTTCAAGTATTTTTGAGCATTTAATTCCATTTTTTTACACAAAATTTGATGCAACTTCTTTGATCCATTTTTTTCGATAGCAGAAAATCGCCAAACACTCAAAACACTTGTCTGATTTATCCCTCTCACAAACAAACTAAACATGCTATGTGGATAAAACAGTCAATATATCTTCGAGATGAGTGTACCAACATTAAAAAAAATAATAGTAATCGAAAGTCGAATGTACGGAGCCCGCGAAATTTTGCGAATTTCCACTTATTTTTCGAACACACCTCGTATAACGTAACGTAAAATCATTGTTGTGAAAATAAAGGGTGATTTCTAATCGTACTCGAGTAAAACACTCAAATTTGGATCATATATTTTATTTTGAAATCGATAAATTGGTCTTTGCTATTTAATTTTTAAAGATAATTTCATGTAAATGTTGTCCGCGGCTCCGTCTCAAAATGTCCATTCGGAAGGTCCAATTTTTCGCCACTTTTTCGAGCATTTCGGCCTGTATTCCACGAATAACGCGTGCTTGTCCACATAGACTAACGACTTGACATAACCCCACAATAAATAATCAAGAGGCGTTAAATCGCAAGATCTTGGAGGCCAACCCACGGGGCCAAATCGAGAGATAAACTGCTCACCAAATTCATCCCTCAACATATCCATTGTTTCACGAGCAGTGTGGCATGTTGCATCGTCCTGATGAAACCACATGTCAACCAAGTTCAACTCAGCCAATTGGGGCAACAAACAAATTGCGTATCATGGCTCGGATATCGTTCGCCATTGACGGTAACGTTTCTTCAACGGTCGTCTTTGAAGAAAAATGGACCGATGATGCCTCCAGCCCATAAACCACACCAGAATTTTCAATAAGACAGCGGATTTTCATTGAGCCTTTGTGAGGCCCGTTCACCAAAAATTACACGTTGTGGTAGATTATTCGTCATTCCACGATGAAATGGCAGAGTATACTGTACACTGTTCACTTTGACAAATATGAACACCATTATCAACCAGTGCTGCCAACCTGAAAAAACTTAAATCTTAAAAAATCACCTTATACTTATGCAACAAATATTAGAAGATAAGACCGATTGGTAAGAGTGGATACACCCCAGCAAACTCCTCCAATGGCAAAATTTTCTTGAGGATATATCAAGCTTAGAAAAGATTAAAATACTCCGCTCTGCTCATGATGGGATATATGGGATATTTACCTTATTTCTGACGGAACAAACCAATTCGAGGTCTTCAATATGGGTTTTCTTGAGGTACTCTTCGGATGAAAAACACATTTTTATTTGACTCTGGTTAGATAAGAAGTAAGTTAAGAATAAATTATAATAGGCCTGGTAAGCCAGGGTTGTGGAGCAAATTTCACTGCTAAAATGTGAGAGAAAACTTTTGGCAAGAGATATTACAAGACAGTGACAAAAGATATTTCATATAAAAGAGTGACAAGAGATATTACAAGACGACGGGTGCGGAATAAATATTCCGATTAAAATCTTACTTCTTTATATATTGTATTATAATTATTGTAATATATGATTTGCTTAAACAGTTGCCGTAGAACATTCTTCTATATTGCAAACATTTACTTGCCCAATTCTTACACCAACAACATTTCCCTCCAACATTCGCCTTGTCAGGTTCAAAACCCACCTCATTTTACTTTCGCTGCTTTTTATGGCAAATCGTTTAACGACCACGGAAAAAACCACAGATTGTCCATAAATTTCGTACTAAGAGTTCATTTTAGGTTCGCCTTCCATCCTCTGACCGCCAATAAAACGGCAGCGGCAATGAAGGCGTTAAAATGAATGATTTGAACATTTATGATGCAATAATGTTTAGATTATAACAACACATTATTTAGAACGGCCGCCACACTTCCCACCATTGATGAGATGATGAGAAAATAATCGCATTTTGTTTCCGGGTATCCAAAAATTTATCCAATATGTGGTAGGGGGAAAAAACAACAGAGATTTGGAGGTTTTGCCAGAGATCAATGCGCCTTTATTTTGTGATAACCTATTAGTGACAAAAAACAAAAAAAAAAAAAAAAAAGCAACAAAATGGGTCGAAGGATATGTTTATTTTTTGCTTTTTTTTTGCTTGAAGAAGAATGGAGAGCGTACAGAAAATCATTGAATTATGGTTTATAAATGTTTATTGTCATAGATGTTAAGATTTTTATATTGCGGCCAGAAGTTACAGCAGTCATTGTTTTTTCTCATCTTTTTTTTGGATTTGCTATGTGTGCTTACATATTCCTAGGATGGCGCGCAAAAATCAATTAGTTTTCCGACCATATTCCAACTCACACACATTATGAAATTATGAAGAGGATATGGCTGCGGAAGTAGGACGAAAAAGGAATCAGCTTCTCAAATTACTTTATTACAACGACAATACACTCGTACGCCATTTATCCATATGCGTTGTTGTGTTATGAAGTTGATGATGATGTGTTGACCATGCATCAACATCACCGCCAATCTATTTCATTCAAGGCCTCCTCACACACAAAGACATCATTTATTATCCATTCACCGCACAGTGGCTCCAAACAGCGATTCAAATGATAAAGCTTAAGTGTCGTCTAATCCACGGTAGCCGTTAAAATAAATTGTATGCGCTTGAAGAATCTTTAGTGTTCATTGTCGATGGATTAGTGGAAAATCGAAACATATTTCTTGGCTAACCTCGCTGTGATAGTCAATAATGTATTCAAGTTGGAGATGTAATTCATAAGCTTAGTTTAATGCGCTATATTTAAGGCATTATTTATTTTTCCAAGTTACAGGTTGAGCATTGTGGGACGTATTTTCACTTTAACATCAACTTTATTAATTTATTCAAATACACAAAGTCCATTTATTTATATAGGGTGGCGCATAAGTAACGTTAGGATTTGATCAGTGAATACATTTTTTGTTTAAGTCTTTTCTTTCCATCTCTTTACAGAATTAACTAAATAATACTTGGGGAATTTATGATGGAAAGGCTCAGCATAGAACAAAGAACGAAAATTATTCAATTTTACTTTGAAAGTTAGCATTCGATTATTCAAATCATATTGAAATGTATTTCATGTTCGAAATGATCCTAGCGCTCTATCAATTTACCGATTGGTTCCGCGTTTTGGGCAACAAGGGGCTGTCTGTGATCTTCCGCATGCTGGAAGACCTCGTGCAGTTCGAAATGAAGTGACCATTGCTCGAGTGCAAGCAAGTATTGAGGAAATCCCCGAAACTTCCACCAGGCGACGTTCTCAGCGGTTAGAGGTGTCTAAACGGTCTTTGCAACGAATTTTACAAGATGTTACATCTTTTCCCATATAAGATGCAATTGGTTCACGAGTTAAAACCAACTGATGCACAAGAACGCATTCACTGTAGTCGCCGTTAACGTTACTTATGCGTCACCCTATAGTTAAATTACTTATTCTAGAAAATGCTGAAAGATTTCACAAAACACATATTTACATAAAGGGAGCGATAAAGACAAACATATTTACAGAATAGTGTTGGTTAACATAAACTTACTTTTAGAATGTTCTTACGAGGTGTGTTGAAAAAATAAAGCGAATTTTCAAATTTCACGGGCAGCGTACATTCTACTTTCTATTACTATGTTGGTACACTAATCTCGAAGAGATGTTGACCGTCATCATCATATAGCATGTTTAGTTTGTTTTTGAGAGGCATAAATAAGACAAATGTTTTGCGTGTTTGGCGATTTTCTGTTATCGAAAAAAATGGATCAAAGAAGTTGCATCAAATTTTGTGTAAAAAATTCAATTAAGTGCTCAAAAACACTTGAAATGTTGACAGTGACATATGGTGAGAGTACTCTGAGTCAAAAAACTGTTTACAAGTGGTACAAGTTTTTCACAGAAGTTAGAGTAGACGTGAATGATGACGTTCGCTCTGGACGCCCCAGCACACCAACAACAACCGATGAAAATGTTGAGAAAGTGAAGAAAATTTGTTATGGAGAATTGTCGAATCACAATTAGAGAAGTTGCTGAGGATGTTGGCATATCGGTTGGCTTATGACATGCAATCTTTTCGGAAAGGTCTTTCGGAGTGGTCTTAACGGCCTTTCTAGAATATAGACCTAAAAAAATAACACTTATATACATATAAGATGTGTTTCATATTTATAAAGCCTCCCATAAATTAGCTTTGTTTGTGTAACGGTATATTTTTGTTGTTATGATGTTCTACCAACATACAGGGTGTCCATTGATAAGATATACCATTTTATTTTACCGCCATTTTGGTAAACATTAGCCTTGGCAGTTCATACTTGGCAGTCGTGAAATAGAGATGTGGCAAATTTATTATTAAAAAATATTCGATAAACCAACGTGTTTTAATCGTTAAAACATTTTAGCAAAATCAATCATCGATTACTGTGACGATGAGAAAGTTACGTGAAATTTTTGGCAGAAACAACGTGCCAACAAGACGCACTATTTATCGAGTAGTGAATGATTTCGAAGAAAGAGGGTTTGTAGCTGATAGGGCCAAGCATGGACCACAACGTGCTGCAAGACAGGCTGAAAACTTTACTGCTGCTCAAGAAAGTGTTCAAAACAATCCATCAACTTTAATTCGACGCCATGCTCAGGAGCTTGGCCTTCAAAGAACAACTTTGGCCACAATTTTACACAAGGCTTTACATTTGTTTCCATTTAAGATTCAGTTGACACAAGAGCTTCTTCCACGCAAACATTTACGCCGTCATACATATGCCAATAGGATATTACAGCTCGCCCATGACAACCCCGATTTTAATGAAAAAATCATAATGAATGACGAGTCACATTTTCATTTGAATGGATATGTGAATAAACAGAATAGTCGGTTCTGGGCAATGGAAAATCCTCAAATTAGTCATCAGTCACCTTTGCAACGTCCGTTAAAAGTGACAGTCTGGTGCGCAATTTCGTCAGGAGGAATCTTTGAAACTGAAAACGGTAACTGTCAATGGGGAGCGATATCGTGATATGATCGAAAACTTTTTAACACCACAACTGCATGCTTTGGGCTTGATTAACATGTGGTATCAACAAGACGGTGCCACATCGCATACAGCCAGGATTACAGTGGAATTACTGCGAGACCTCTTTCCACAACAAGTTCTTTTAAGAAATGGTGATGTTGATTGGCCTCCACGGTCGCCTGATTTGACTACTCCGGACTTCTTTTTGTGGGGATATCTGAAAAGCAAGGTTTATGCAAACAAACCAGACAAACGCTTGAGCAACTCAAACAAAGTATTCGTGATGAAATTAATGAAATACCGCGTGAAATGCGTGAGAATGTAATGAAAAATGTGCTGAAAAGGGCTGGCATTTGTGAGGCTAACAGAGGCGAACATTTATCTGATATTGTATTCCATACATAATTGCCGACATTAAATAAAACATTTATCAATATAAGATTCATTCTCTTTCATTTAGTCAAAAATTACAAACAAACAAAGTAGTATACCTTCCCGACGGACACCCTGTACTTGTTTGGACGAAACAACCATGCACCCAAACTTTGGGATTTGTGCAGATAACGGTACTTTTTTGCTGTTATTCTGTTTTTAGTGTGCCTCACAATTATAATGCCAAGTTCAATTAATGAGTTTTTAAAGATGCAAGCGATAAGATCGTTATTATTTTTGTATAGAAGTGGTAAAATTCGGTAATAAAAACGACATGCCGCGAGGAAAAAGTTTGGCAGAACACGAAATAGGTAAAATAATCGCTTACAAGGGCGATAGTTTCATTTTCAAATTTTTTACGAGATCCTGGCGCTTATGGATCTAATAAGGGCTGGCTAGTTCATATCATTGATTCTTTTAGAGGAAAACCAGGATTTTATCTCTCTGCTGACGTGGATTGCGACGTTATTTTGTTGGAAAATCCAGTCTCTGGACACATTTTCATCCAGAAATGAAATAACCGATTAGCTAAGTGATGTTTAAAAACTGATACATTTAAACTTTTATAAAATCGCTTAAGATTGACTTAATAAATTTACGTTCAAGAGTTAAATATAAAAAACAAATTCCTTTGCATCTCATGAATAAGACATGAAAGAGCTTCTCACATAGGCAGTGAGTTTGCACACTCTCTATTTTTAAACTCACTCAATGCCACCTTCACTTCAACAACGATTACTAACGTCACAGTTTGAGAAGCATTAACAATACTTGTCGATTACTCAACTAATTGAAGTGTTCGTCAGACGCATAGAGATGATTGTCGCTCTAATAATAATAATAAAAAAACAGTCCTCGTAGTCAAAAACATTTCCAACAGAAGCGAATTCTTTGACAAATATTATAAAATTAGCAAAAGTTTGCCCACTGTGCTACAGATTCCATTCTTCTTGATGATGGTGATACCATCGAGCATCATCTTCTTCCTTTTTTTGGTGAGCAACTTTCTTTGTTCTGAGGCTTCTGCTCATGCATAATGGTTCATTAAAGAAGTCATGTGTAAGTGATTTGACTTTTGCATTTATTGTTGCTGTAAATTATATATTGTACATATACAATTTATTAATGCTGTAGTTAATGCCAACGTTGTGGTCATTTCATATCCAGTCATACAATCTTAAGCTCCCTCTGTTCTGCCTCACACTCCGTTCACATCATAAAAGAATAACAATACCTTTTTATTGGTGTTTTTCCTCTCAAGTACTTTGTTCAATCGTAAACTTTATTCGATGCCCACATTTGCCATTCTTTGGAGTTGTAATAGGTAATTCGCCCTAATAGTTTATCAACAGGAAGCGGATATTGTTGAAAGTTATTCAATATATTGTTGAAACTTTAAACCAAACAGCGAGTGCAATAAAAAACAAATACAGCTGAATCAGTTGAAAAAAATACGCACGAAATATTGATGTTATAGTTGTTCTATATGATTAGTTTGTTTAAGGGATTTTGCAAAACTTTTTTATCCCCCTGCCCAACCTTTTTAACCTTCCCTCCTGACATGGCTGTAAATATTTACGTCAAATTGAAAGCATATTTACACGTCTCACTTGTCAAACCGACTGACAGACCAAAGTGACATGTGTACAGACACACAAACACTCAAGTGTGCGAGATGATACGGTAGATGGGTGTAAAAATAGAACTATTTTACTCATTTTTCTATCACGAATGACATATGAAATAGGGAAATGGTTGAAAGGGTGCAGCTTTTTGGACATCATAGTAAAATTAAAAATTAGTATAACTAAAATATGATATAATATATTATTTAATTTAATTTAAGGTTAATATTTATTAATTATTTAGTTAGTTAATATAATTAAAATTAAAAATTAGTAATGGAATGGAACCTGTGAAGTTAACGATTGTTTATCAACAAAGTTAGACGAAAACCAGCAGACTCTGCATATACCGATCAAGACCCACCTTACGAGTGTGGTCAAAAAGTAACCGTTATTTTCAATTTTTTCAAAAAGTATTAATGTATTCATCAATAACTATCTTGTCCCCTTCAAAATAATCCCCCTCAGATATGATCACACATCATCACATCACACAGCCAATAGGCTATTTCTCAGGCATTGTCCTATTTTTATACCTTCACTCGGAGATATATATTTTATGACGTTTTTTCCGCACCCGCAATCGAAAGAGGAACTGTTGGCGATACCAAAAAGCGCGGTTCAGAAGTGTTTCGAGGATTGGAGAAAACGCTGGCATAAGTGTATTATATCTTAGGGGGATTACTTTGAAGGGGACAAGATAGTTATTGATGAATAAATATGTACTTTTTGGAAAAAATTGAAAATAACGGTTATTTTTTGATCACACCTCGTATGCACTGCCGAAAATATCGCTTCTGTTAGTGAAAGTGTGGTGGGAATTTCAATTCAGAGCGCTATGATCGTACGATAGACGACTTTTTTTGACCTGCAATTGAATATTATGAATTGGACGACATGTAGTTTCCACAAAACGGTACCACGAGCTATCCAACACGGCCGATTTTGGCTTTATTGCATGAGAAGATTCCAAAAAGCGTAATTTCAGGTTTTGGCTGCGTCAATCGGCCACCAAAATCATGCGATTTGACGCCGTTAGACGTTTTTTGTGAGGCTATGTCAAAGCCTCCGCGTTTACGCGGATAGTCCTCAAATATTAGAGCATTTAAAAACAATATTCCTCAAGTTTTCGCCTCGATACCACCTGAAATGTACGAAGAAGTGGTCGAAAATTACCTCAAAAAGATCTACTGCTGGAAACAATCCAGAGACGGACATTTAAAGGACACTATATTTCATACACAATGGCGAAATCCAAGCATTATAATGAAATAAAAGTTTCATCAAAATCATAGCTTTATGTGTGTTTTATTTAACTTTACTTTTGAAGCCGAAAAAGGGATAACCCGGTATTAGCAAGAGCTTTACGTTTTCCTTATCTCCTTTTGCAGTAATCAGATTATATTCAAAAGTTAGATGAATAATTGAGAAATTCTTTCCAATTGCCAGTCATAATATTGGAAAGTCCAAGAAGAATTGTACATCTTGCTGTTATTGCAACCGTGTAATATCAGGAATGTTTAAAACTTTGTATAACAACATACTGACTACCACATATTAATCTTCTTTATATCTTGATCTATCACATTTCATCACTCTCAATCGTTGCCACCCTTTAGTGTTTTAGTGATGTGTTTACTGAAAGATATGTTTCAATCTAATGCCCTTCCACAATGTGGTTTAACTGGCTCTACATAGGATACTCTAAACCACGCAAACAAAAAACCTTATAAATGGTATGGAAAATGTCATGTGTGTTCTCTACCGGAGTTTGTCTTCCCGCACTTGTGCCCCGCAGCAATCGACCAATGGTACAGATGGACCAAAAGCCACAATTGTTTTATAACATCTGTTAAGTGTTGCGATATATTTTGCAGCATTCGCTATCCCTGCCACCATCTCTCTATGATGCGTGCGTTGCTTGTCCTTTTGCAAGGGTAAACAGGACAGTTGATGCTTTCATTCTTATTTGTTCATACTTGACTAAAAGTCAAATAAACTAACTAGGTCGACAAAGGATGCGTCTATTTTGTGATCCATATTTCTCTCCAACAGCAAAAGAAAATTGCATTTATATGGAAGTAAAGTAGAATTTTATTGTCAGTATTGAATAAATATTGGATGCTAAAAACAAATGACGTGGATGTGAATATGGATAACTGAATAGATAGCTGGATGGATGGACGACTGCGGATGAACTAAATGCTACAGTGCGATCTAAAAGTCACTTTGCGTTGCGGCTCCATTATTGA
>JAHXMU010024397.1:0-12034 GCA_019455685.1 Philornis downsi
TATAATTACCGGATTGTGTTTTATCACCGCTAAAAAGTTTCAATGTCATGCCACCGTATGAGTGGAGTGTGTCTTCAATTTCAAGGATTATGAGCACAACAACAGTCAACAGGGGTCCTGCCATTGCGATAGGGAGGGGGGGGGGGGGGGTTAAATGGTTAAATGCAGGAAGGGTTTAAATGTTTATGTTTGCATTTCAACCCTTGTTTTGTTATTGTAACAGCTAAATATTTTACAATGCCTGAGTCCATATGTGACAACATAATCAGATAAATATTCAATTAGCCCAGTCCCCTGTTGAAGCCAGATATTTTGTAAAGAAAACTGTAGATTAAGATATCTCCTCTAATATGTGGGTTAACAGCTGACGTTTTACGTCAGTTTTTTCCCTCATTTTCGTATTTGAGGCTCAATAGCGAAATATTAAAAAAACGAGTATCATCAATTTTGAAGGTTGTATAAAACGATATATTAGCAAGAATGGCTAATAAGCAGGGACCTTCAAGAAAGGCCAATTTCATTTCGGGTTTGATATTATAAATTTATTTAAAGCACATTCAAAATTTGTTTGTGATTCATATTCAACAACTCACTTCGTACTTTGGTTCGTTTTTTACCTGAAACGGAATTATCCAAACATAACGAAACAGATATACTCATATATTTCCGAATTTGCAATATCTAATCCTCAGAAATTTTCCCAGTTACTCAAAAATGTTGTCTGTTTTTTTGAATTGAACATTTGTAAATGAAACACAAACAAAAGGTTCCACGAACTGCATCAGAATCAAAATTGTTTCTAATTTCGTTTCGAGATTAAGAATCAAAATTGTTTGTAATTTCGTTTTGGATGTATGAAACAGAAACAAAATTCAACACAATTTTAGTTCGGTTGTCGGAATCAGAATAAAAACTTCCAGAAAATTGAACAAATCAAAATTATTTTGGAATTTATTTTCGTTTTGGTGATGGTCCCGGCTAACATTTACCACAGATCTGATTTTGTTTTTTTTTTTTTTTTTTTTTTTTGTTATTACATGTTTTTGAGAATTAGAATTATTTTACTTCCGAGTGGATGTTATGTAAGCGGGACAGTTCCCATTTTGTTTGAGTAAGAACCTTCCAACAAAGCTTCCGGAGCTTCTGGGGAATCATTATCGATGTGTGTGGCCTGCCGTTGTCGTGGTGGATCACAATTCATTTTCTTTTGGCTAAAGCTGACCGCTTTTTGGTGATTTCTTCTTTTTGATGGTCCAATTGTTGATAGAGCTGGTCCGCGTTAAGAGTTTGGACGTAGAGGATCAACTTATAGTAAAAGAATCCTTGCGTAGTGGCAATTCTGTTTGCAAATCTTGGCTTGGCCACCGCTTGCGCAGGCTCACCGCGGTTCGATCACGACTGTTTTCGCTTGACATTGTCGTAGTTGATCCTTTTATTATCAGTCACCATCCACTTCGTAGATGAAAATGCTGTCCATCAGATTTTTTGCGTTAATTCGAACGGTTTTGCATCAAACCTCGTTCGATTGTTTCTAAACGATATTTTTCTGCAATAATTGACTGCTGGGCAATCGAAACAGTACATACATGACGATTCTATCAATATTATCACAATTGGCCTTTCAGAGCGGAAAAGAAGAAACCGAAATTGGGCTTGACTGGCTATTACAGCAACAGGACCATGAACACTATTCACATTTTCAGCCACCTGGCATGCGTTTTCGTATGTTTTTTTCTCTTTGCCGGTGTCCATCTATGCCGCGCGGTCAAGCAATACTGAATCAAGCAATTACAAAGCCGTCTGATTAGTGTTTTGAATACAAAACCTTACCCTTCCAAAGTTATCCCTTGTGGGAGTATCACGCGGATTGTTGCTTGAGTTTCTGGGAGAGTCTTTGTGCTCGAATGTGGAGTTGCATTGCAACCGGGTGCTACAGACCCATAGAGTAGCAGAGCTAAGATAAGCTAGACCTCCGCCAATGGCGATTATGTTCCATATTAGCATAATTAGTTGCGGTAGCTTGCTCCCAAAATTGTCGTTTCCTATTTCTATATAGCCCAAACAGTGCGATTAGTAAATTTTTGGTAAGACCCTCGCGGTGTGACGTAAAACCTACGTGGACCCTTTCTAACGCCATCTAGCGAAATAAAACCTTCTATTAGGAAAATAATTCATATCTTTTCACTATATCTTATATATCTGCTTTATTAGTGACCGTTCATGAGCTGAGCTATTTCAAGCTAACCTTGAAAGGGAAATTTTTCTTAAATGATATTAAATATGACTGAATAATTCAATGTAGTATATGGAAAATGCTGAAATTATTTTAGATTATTAGCCACCGAACAAATATACACAAACTTAAACATAAATTTTAATTTTTATTTCAACATCAGTAGCTCGATTACTTTGATTCCCTAAATAAATAAATTGAAATAAAGGGTGGTTGATTAATACTGGCATATTAAGAGTCTCAAATAACTTTGTTTAAAAATACTGCAATTAGAACCCATTTGGATCTTTGGAAGTAGAATTTTTTTAAAGGAATAGTCTAATTTCACTTGCTTTCATGTCGAAAGCTTTTGACCATAGAAAAACCAAATTTGATTTACACAGCTACCCAGCTCGGATACTGTAATACAGTATATTTTAGAGACTCATAGGACAGTTTGTATGGGGATAACAGGAGAGCAGGACAAAGTAGAGGTAGAGTAATAGTAATAATACATGTTATGACACTGGTCGACAGGAAGAGGCTAAAAAATGTTACTGAGCAATTTTACACCTAACTAAGCCTTAGATAAGACTAAAGTCTGCTATACGATGTCTTCAAACTTTTTATGATGATAACGAGGTAAGTTTCAGTCTACATCACTGACGTCACCCGTGCTAAAACATTTTATTCAAATTTCGAATTTCTTAGGATGTTGCATTATGCTTTCTATAATAAATTTACGGTACATTATCAGTTTATCAATTTTAGTAGAAAAATATGAATGTCAACCAAAAAGGACTTTCTTTCGCTAACATCTCGACAAATAAAGCAAAACTCTTTCATAATTTAAATGTCAAGACGTGATTTTGTGCCTTTCCTACATATTATCATTAGATTCTGGCATGCGATCGTAAAATTGTTTGAACCAAACTGGTTAATATTTCATATACTTTCCTTTTCGCCATTATGCACAAAGTTTATGTTTACGCAGTAGTAAAAAAAAAAAAATTATCAAACAATCACAAGTAGCACTCCTTAAATTGTCTTTTATCATTTCAGGAAGCACACCCTGCTTGTAGTTGTGGCGAAGTTCTTCAGCAAAAAGTTAAGCTAAATGCTTCACATTTTTCGCATGTTAGCAGTATTATAATTGTTGCCTTTGCAAATATGCAGTCCATGAGTAATGACATAAGAGCTGCACAATATTGGGGAAAAGGTTGTGAAAATTCCATACTTTTCGGTAATACATCACATTTATAAGCAGACATATGTCAAGGAACCGTAAAATCAAGCGTTAGACTTTTAAAAAAACATGCATTTGATGGCGGAAGAATCATGAAATCGTCACTGCTAAACACGCAAAGAGTTAATTAATTGTTTTCTCTTTTAATAATGGTGGGCCTTTGGTAATTATCAATACCCTGTGGTATTTAATTAATTAAAGTTTGCAAATAATAGAAAAAATATTACGCGAAACCAAGCGAAAAGTGAATTTACGTTTTGCTGTAAGCGAACGGTCTCTGTCGATTGGGTATCTTTACAGGACACATCGAAAATAAATAATGATGAATTCGGAAATGATAACTTGTACATTTAAATGCTTAACTCTCCCTTCAAATATTTATTTCGCCGTAAAATAAATAACTGAACAGTAATGTAGCATTTCATGCGAATGCGTCATTGACCTATGACATCAGTTTCGTATACCGAATGCCTTTTTAGCATAATTTGTCTTACAAATTGTGATGTTCTCAAAATTGTTACATACATTTTGCCACACGTGGCGTGGGAAGACTACCTAGATGTTCTGGATTAGTCTGGATTTTTCTGACTTCTCCCAACGGTTTGAGTACTGACATATTTTGGAGGTGAATGCAGACATCATATATTTGCTTGGCAATTTTAAGTGAAATAGAACTTTGTTAAAAAGCATAAAAAAGGGAAGATCTTAGAATACTCATTAGTATGAACTTTTTCATAATGTTCTCAGAAACTCAAAACTCAAACTCAAAAATTTTTACAAAAAGTGAATTTTATACAGTAGGATATATTTAGCGATAACTGACATTTAATCCATAACTTAGATTACTAAAACTAAAAGGGAATGTTTGCAAAATATATTTTATTAGTAGTAATATAATTTTTGTCAACACTGGCATTTAAAAAGATATCTTAAGTATGATTAAAAATATACTTATAATTAAATTCAAGAGGCTTATTGACAGGGTAGTATCAACAGGTAATGAACTATACGAATCCAAAGATTGACAAGACCTACCCTCTGCTAAAAAAGGACAGGTAATTGGTCAATAAAACACAAAATATTTGTTCTTGATTCAAATATATCTTACTCAAGCATCAAAACATATTTTAAGAACATTATGTCGAAAAGATTTATCAGTGCAAATTCTCTTTTATGCACTGTCTATACTGAAAACGCAGAGTTTTAGAAAATGGTCATAGTCAACCGTTCCATATTTGATATATATTTAATCTATATATTTGATATTCAGTTGTTGACCAGAAATTTTCTCACTGTGCTAGTCTTTGGAGATGGTGCATTTTCATGCTGCAAAATGCATGAGTTTCCCAGTAATTTTTAACAAGTTTGCTCTCACAAATAGAGCTTAATACTCAGATAATATTCTTTATATGCTGTCTGAACTTCTGGCAAGAAATTCGAGTTCGCAACACAGAGATAATCCAATAATACAGTCAACATTACCTTTGCTTTTGATGGACTTTGGCCTTTTTTCTGTTTCGACTCAGTTGGAAGTCGCCATTTCACAGCTTGTTGACTGGCTTGCGTGAAAGCTCGTAAACCAATGTTTCATCATCAGTTATAATTCATTTCATAAATGTGGATTCGGAATTAGCTCGTTCTAGCAAATGAACAAAATTCATGTTTTTCGGAACTAGTCGAGCGGTAACGGGTTTGATACCTAAAGTATCGTATAAAATGACACTAATTGATTCGTGCGACACAGAAAGTTCAGCGGCTATCTCACTCAAGCCTATATGATGATTTTCAGTCGCAACTTCCTTCACTTTATCGATGTTAACTTCTATTAAAGACGTTGATGTGGAGCGAGACAAATCTTCCGTCATATCTCGACTGCTTTTGAATGCACTGTACCAATCATATGTAAGTGGTTTTGATAATGTGGAATCGCAGTCCGCCTTCTGTAATTTTCAGCTATTCGACATAAGATATTGCAGTTACAATACACAATTTGAAATACATTATTTATTCGATATTTTCCCTTGTAAAAATCGCAAAACATACTCGAGATGAACTGGCAAAATTGCAAGATGTAAATAATCTAAATGATCACGCTCAAACTCCACATTAGTATAGGGCGCAGTTGTGCCAACGTAGCGGCAAAAAGGATTTTTGCAGTTCCTTTTTAATTAATCAATTTCGGATACTTTTTTAATAAGCTTCTTCTAACGTTCTTTTTTTAACACTTTCTCACGAGTACAGGGTGGCTTTCTACTGTCAATTGTCAATGGGGAGTTGAAGGAGTTTTTTACCCAGAACTAACCCGAAGACGAATCCGTTTGAACAGCATTTGGTTTAAGCAAGATGGAGCAACTGCTCACAAAGCCAGACCGGTTTTAGCGGAGCTTCAACGGAAATTCCCTAACAAATTAATATCCATGAACCACACTTTCCGCTGGTTCCCAAAGTTAACTGACCTGACTGCACCAGACTTTGTTTTATGGGGTTAAGTCAAGCAAGAGGAATTTGACTGAATTGAAGCAATTTTCTGATCAGATGTCGCACAGGCGTGAAAGATCATGGAGGACATTCACAGTCATCTTCAACCCCAATTAGTTACATAAAATAAAATTGAAATTTCTGTGCAATAAAAAAGTAAATAAATGAAATACAGTAGAACTCCAATTATCCGAACTCCGATCAACCGAATCGCTGATTATCCGAATCGCTTTTGTCTTTCGTTCCGCGAAGCTAGGACGATAAAACAGCTTACTTTGACCGAGATGTATAGGAAACACATATATTCTTTTTATGTACTTTTACTTATTTTTATTTTACTAATACATACAATGCCAAAAATAAGCTCTTTTACTTTAAAATCCCCTTTTTTCAGAAAAAATCCAATTATCCGAATTTTTGATTATCCGAATGTGGTCCGGTCCCAATTGATTCGGATAATTGGAGTTCTACTGTACATCGATTAAAAAAAAAAGTTATTGGAATTTCTTATTGTATTACAATAGGTGCGCCACCCTGTACTAAATGTGATAAATTTTGTAAGGAATATGTTTTGCTTTGCAAGTAATAAACGCAATCTTTGACAGTTTAATTATATGGGATATTTATACAGAGGCATAATATTGGAATGCATATCAAATCGTATACGATAAATGCAATCAAATTTAAATATAAATTTTGGCTTGCAGAAATGGTGAAAGCAAACTTTCAGGTGTATTTCTTTCAGGGATATATCAAACCGTATGTTGACAGGGCCCCTTTTCAATAATGTCCGTTCCAGAGCCAACTAAATCATATGTGATAAACATAATTACATTTCAACGAAAACTTTTGTTTTTTTAGAAGCAATAAGAACAAGAAGCAAATGAACCACCCATTTAAATGGGGAAGCCATGAAAATAAAGGCCGCTATGACACATTTTGAACAGGGCTCGTTTAAATTAAGATTAGGTTTAGTTAAACCTGACCAAAGTGGCAGTGGCTTTTAGATTAGATTACAGTTGGCATGGACATGCAATTTATATGGACCTATATCAAAATGAACTTATTTCCACTAATAAGCGAGTCAAAGTTTTCTGGGGGCAATAACGAGATTTATAAAAAATAAATAATAGAAAACGTTAAAATGTATCCCTTACCACTATTTGATGTATCACGCTGCAAAAAGTATAATAATAATAATAAAAATTTTAACAATTTTTTCCTGAATTTTTCGTGGTCGAAATAAACAAACCCTCTAACCGTTTAGGAGGTTCCCGATACACTCTTAGAAATAATACATAAATAGTTGCACTTAAATGAATTCCTATAATCCATAATTTTAAATGACAGCCACAGCCACACAGGTAAAAGTCATAAAATATTCCACATGTCTTGTGAGGAATTTTCAACTTCCACGAATTCTGTGATACAATAAAAGTAATCGTTAATCGAGTTTGTTTTTTAAATGTGCCTCGTAAATTGTTATATTTATTTGATGTTGTTCCTACATATTGAAAACGTTCCTGTATGCTGGGTCGCAGAGAAGAAAGAACCATATGGAGAAAAATGTACATGGCTGCCGTAAGTTTTTTTCTCCACATTTTGCCCCTCCCCCTTTCTTGTGCGCAGAAAAACACCCTCTGAATTCAAAATATTATGAAAGCATTAATACGTATTCCGACCATCAGAAGCGCAAAAGGTGTGTTCTTCGCTTCCCACCGTAGTCAAATTGAGACATTAGACAAATTAAATGTTCACATATTTGTTTTTATTGTTATGTGTGTAATTTGTTGTATTTTCAAGTGTTGGAAGATGTGTTGAAATGTATATTAAATGGGATTTAATATTCAAAAATTCGGTCCCGTGAAATTGAAATGAACGATAGGAAGAGACGGTGAGAGTTTGGAAATAATTCGTACTCATTGTCTGGCTGTTTACATAATTTGCATTTATTTGATGTATATTAAAATACAAAACAATTTTCAATTATCAAAGCAATTTGTTTTAATGTTTATTTTTAATGTTTATGACTAATACGGTAATTTAAATTATATTCATAGATTGTAATTGCCGTGGATAAACTGGACGAAGGTGGGAGTAATCAAAAGCGATTTTTTACGTAAATTTCACAAGCTCTAATCTTTTAATATAAATATGTAGGCATGAAGATAATAAATACAAGTATTCAGTTACGGAGATGGACAGGGGTTATATAATATGGTCGATCACATATGAATGCTCGGTACCTGAGGATGTGCATTTGATCCTAGATAGTGGGTTTCGCCGGTTAATCACATTAAACATTTATTTTTTTAAAGTAACAAAATAGGTATTTCCAACGTACAACGCTTTTCAAAAAATTTAATTGCATTAAAAATAGCATCGAATTGTGTTTTGTAAATAAACTCATCGATTAAAAAAATTTTAAAAAACCGATTCCATGCATCTCCGTCGAAGAAGGAGAAGGAAACCGTTGCAGTATGGATTTTGTTCAAACACAGTTAACTTAAATTAATTATTTATATTTGTTTTGAATTGCAGCAAATTTTACATATGGGCATCATTTTTAGAGCAGATACAAAAATCTACTTATTTACCATTCCGGATAGAAAATCACAAATGTATATCACATATGTTTTTTTTTTTTTGGAGAATTCGGAAAACTGTTGAGTGTGAGTTTTTTAGAGCTTCTTCATGCCGATTAAAATAAAAATGTTTTTCAAATATCACTTCTGTAGTTTGTAATATTTAACAAATGGAGATATATTTGTCATACTCATTTTGGCCCACCGTAATATCGTGACTGAAGCCTACTTTTTTGACTACTTTTGGGAATTGCAGATTATCCCTGTTGGTTCTATTTCAGGAGACAATACTGGATAGTTTTAAAGAGTTTTACTGTTTACACTAAACCGACTTTTGCTTATTATTTCTCAATTATGATTTCCATCCACGCAACTTTCGTTGAAGATGGCACGACACGGGTTTACTACAGGGATGTATTGAAGAGAACGCATTTATATGGCCTCTTCTAACTTAATATAGCTCGAAAGATACGTATTTATATTTACTAAAGATTGAGTCAGCCAGTGTTCATAAGTATTTTGAAATCAATCATAAATTCAAATAATTTGTAGTTCGAGGGCAGCGGGTGAAGCTGATTGATCTGTTCTCCTTAGGTCTTTTTCAGCAATAATCGTAGTTAGACATATGAGCCGGATTTACCATACCTAGGAACGTACTGATAAGGTCTAACCAGGTAGGATAGAACTACATTATGTGTTTTACATTACATTCTTAAAAAGGACCTTATAAGCAATGAGTAAAAGTCTGATTCGACGCTGCTTGGATCGTTACAGGAAACAATTCACTCATATTCCGATCATCGGCCATATTTTCGTCTAGACAAAGCGACCTCATTAGCTGGTGTATTACCAATATCAGCTCATAACAATCGGCGTTAAAACAGTCGATATTCGTTTCAACTTTGTTTTTCTTAGATCATGGATTTATTTCCGTGCATTTTGCTACATCCTCGCTATCACACTTCATTCATGGCTGAGACCAATTGTAATGAGCTATGTAAGGAAACGGAAGAAGTGGTGTTAATGAAGTGTTTTGCCCCTTATACGCTATGTGACATTTTCAAGTATTTGCTCTGAGCATAAGTACGATATTTGTGGGAGCACTAATTAGATCATGTTACAAAAACCATAGTTACTGAGAAAGTTTGTTAGAATAAGCCGCAACAATATCGACGGTACGCAGCTTTAGGATCTCCAAATTTCTTAATGTTTCTTTACGTCAGTTTTTCCATTCTACACATTCATATCTTAGGCGCAACCAGGTGACGACTCAAATCCGTATTACTATCTAGTGTCCAATCCACTCTGCCACTTTTGAAAAGTCTGCTTGAATGAAATGCTTTCAGCTAATTTATGTACGTTTTCAGAAAAAACAAACTTTTAGAGAAAATTTGGCAAATTTTTGTAATAATTCTTTTACACAAATATTAAATATGTCGACATTTCTTCAGTTTCTGATATGCAATTGTAGCAGTGTTCTAGAGTTATGTATTTATTTTTGTAATTTTTCAAGACATTTGATCTTTAACAATCAGCTCTTTATTATGTGAGAAAGTTATTTACTAGCTGATTTGTGCCATTTAAATAATTTAATTTTAACGTTTAGCTGAATACAAAACTTTATGTTTACCTCTCACCCTGTATAGACTTTTCATCGTTGAAACATAGATGTCGCTTCTTCGGTAAATTAGTAGTGCAGGCAAAAGCATGTTATCGATAACATGGTACGATTGTTGTCGATAAGAGCGAGGGTGCTTGTCATGAATACATAAAAATTGTCCTGAGATAGGTGGATAACTAACTAACGATAAAAGTCAATTACCAAATTTCGTATCGTAAAACTAATTCTCTGTTGCCGGTAATCTCTGTTAAGAAGTGTAGAAAGGGATATTTTAGCTTTTACCAAAAACAACCACCTCATGCTCCTAAACCACTCGCAATACTTTTTTTTTGGAAAATAACAAAGAGACGTCGACCGCTACCCTGTGAATATCCATCCAAGTGTTATTTCAATGGCGGAACCTAAGCGCCACCTACTTTGCTGGTGATAATAATGGTGAAACAAGCATTTGTAACTTGTTTTCTTGGTTAATAAAATAGGAAGATGAGCAGTGAATAAAAGGGGAGTTGGTGATTAAAGTTGGGGTACCATATCAATGCACACTGGACGAATTGACTGCTGCTGTTATTATTGTAATCAATTTGCTTGGATGAAGTGCTGGAAGTGTGTAGAATAGTTTGTGGACTGTATTTTGGGATTAGGGCGACCTGAGAAGGAATATCAACCTGCTGATGAATTTTATGTTACACCTTTATTCAGATAATTTAGTTTAGTGCAGCTTAGAAATAAAAGAAATTAAGAAAGTGATTAATTTCAATTCAATCGAAGTTTTTTTAGGGAAGCTGTGATGCTTACCGCTTGAGCTATGCAGTGTAACAAATTTGTGGTTCCATTATGTAGCAATTACAAGTGTAAATATTGTCTGACATTTATCATACTAACATCTTACAATAAGTTATACCCAATAATATAAAATACAGTTTGCTTTAATGTTACATTAGGTACGTTAATGGAACGTTTGCAAACTCATTTTAAAATCAACATAATTAGATATAAACACAATTTCTATACACTTGGTTTTGATTTTAAATATTTATGTAGATCGAAACTGTTCAATAATTGTTGAAGTGTGAATTTACGGCTCCCTTAAATACATTAAACTCGCGAACATACTCAAAATCTAAAAAAACAATATCTGTTCTCACCCTTCACGTATGGGGACATCAAAAACTGAACTGAACTATCAAAATGATAGTCGAAGCATTGCGCTACATTCTGCATTATAATACGACCCACTGGAACGTTCTTATTGTTAATGACAGTTTGGTGATTGCGGAAAGGAATATATTATTTATAACCTACATCACATGTCGTTCAGGTTGATAAATAAAATTTAGGAAACCGACCATCTCTCTGTAACTGCAGGTGTTTTCGTTGCGGCTACTTTCACTATATATTAAATATACCTCGTGTGGCTACCGTAGAGGTAAGTTAAAGGCTCAAAGCGGTCTTTCTGTAAGTTTTATTTTTATTATTAATGGCTGGAGGAAAAACAATCACAATCGCTGTAACTACCTAGATAGAAGTCTACAAGCATATAAGTTTATCGTGTACGCAAATTTCCATTAAAACGAATCTTTCAGCTTCGAAATAATTTGGTGAAATTAAAAGCTCATTATGAGGTAAATCGCCTTGGCAGAAAGAAGTATAATTCCTGACAGCATGCAAAATAAACAAACACATTCGAAATTAAATGTTATGAGCAGTTAACATTTTATAGAATTGAATCAGTTTCTTCTAGTAATGTATGTATGTGTATACCGAACCAATCTACCCCATTTGTGACATCTACAGACCTCAACGTTATGAACGAAGCCTCAGCAAATAACGAGAAGTGTCAAAAACTTGTTGCATGGGTAGAAGCAGCTACAACACAAAGATAATCCGGAACG
>JAHXMU010024398.1:0-10419 GCA_019455685.1 Philornis downsi
ACTGAGATAGCGGGACAAATTTAGTGACTTTGGTAAAAAAATTAAATTATAGAGCCAGTTTCCAGTTTGGTAAATCGATCCCTAATGAAAGGAATAAACATACGCTAAAGAGGAAAAATCTGGTTTTGAAGGTCCAATTTTGTTTTCTTTTTTCACCTTTCACTTTTTTTGTGAATCGGTTCGTACCAAAAGAATAGGGGTTTAGGTAGTGGGATAGGGACATAAACTTCGTAACTGGTTTGAAAAACCGGATATAAAAATTTATAGTTCCTTTGTACAGGATACTAAAAATTGTGATAGGTTTACAGCAGACGACCGATATTTGAAAAGCACGATCAACTTTCATATATGTACGTCTTATATTCATACATGCGATTAGCACGTATTGTACTTTCTCACAAGCACAATATAATACTCTTCGCTCTTTGTTTATCGTGGTGCAATAGTTAGTAAGCACGACTATCTTTCGCTTGATCGCGGGTTCAATCACAGATGCAGCCACTTAACATTATTTGAGTGGCGATCACCTCGGACACTTCCAGTAGACGAGTAATCACCAAGTCTGGCAAATGGTTATTACATTGTAACATTCGCAATCGTCGTTAAATTGTAGTTAATTGTCACCTTGAGTGAGTCTAAAAATAGAATTCGTGTAAGTTCACTGAAAGTGAGCAGCTTTCTCATATCTCATTCATGGAATCCGAGGAAATTTTTGTTTACTCTTTTCTGACCGCTTAGTAAACCCAGTTCAAATGCTGTAATCATTTTCGGAACCAGTTTCAGGCCAATGATAGCTATCGCCACTTAGGATACTATTTCTGAGATCAATTCCGAAAATAGATTTTAAAAAATGTCTCCAAAACATAGAAGTCAAAACCGGATTATACACGCTGTTTATTAGATCGCAATTCGAGAATGCTGCATATGTTCTTATAACAAAAATTTCGAAGAGTTTGTGCTCCAACCCCGTATCCACAGAAACTGTGCATAATTTCAGGGTGTTGTTGTACCCTGAGAGCGATGTAGAAACAAGTTACATTAGAAATTTGGAATCAAAGTATTCGAAAATATGATTATGAGGCTAAGCCACAAGAACATCTTAGAAAATTCGCCAGAGAGTGCTCCGAGTCTGATAACACTTTATTTTTTGGAAAGTACAGGGTGGCGTGCATATTGCATCATCTTTTTTTGCGGGGTAGAAAAGACGCGGGCGGGGGGGCGCCTACATCGTTGGGTTGGCGGGCTCATGGAGTTTTAGTCGTTATGAATCACTTCGACGGGAAGCGTCGCGCATTTTGCGTGCGCGCATTTTACGAGAACTCTCGTTCATATATTGCTACTAGACGACTACATTGTACTGAATATGAACTACTGCGAATTAGTGAAGCTCCGAGTGCTAATTTAATTAAAATATGGGTAAAGCGTTTTAAAGAGAACGGTTTTTAAACATCGACATTCCACAAATGTCGACTCGAAAGAGACCGTCTCTCCTACAATTATCGCGACGAGGTTTGCAACGAATTTTAATATTGGATCTTAAACTGCATCCATATATATGTAAGCTGCAATTAACACAAGAATTGCTACAATGCCTTACATTTATTTTAACCATACCTTTTGTATTTGTTTTTTAATCTATTTTTTTAAATATGCACGTTCTATTGCGCCACCCTGTAATTTTTATCGTCAGTCTATTGCAAACTTTTTAGCAGAATTCAGAGAGTGGTTTTATTTCATAATGCGAATAGTCTTTGCGCTGTAGATAGTGGCGCACGAATCGTGCTACTGTCAATGGGCACCCTTATTTAAAGATGTTGAAGGAATTTGTTTGCCCAGAACTGCACCGAAGACGAATCTGTTTCAATAACATTTGATTCCATCAAGATGGAGCAATTGAACACAGAGTTATGCTCCAACAAAATTTCCCAAACAAATTAATATAAAGAAACTCCACTTTCCGCTGGCCCCTAGTTCACCTGACTTGACTTTTTTATGGGGTTATATTAATCAAGAAGTGTGCAAAACGAAACCAAGGAATTTCATTGAATTGATCAGTGTATTAAAAGAATAATTGAGGCGATGCCGACTTCAATAATTTTCTGATCAAATGTCTCATATACATGAATGAGTATGGAGGTCATTTATGGTCTGTCATCTTTAACATAAATCGATTATATAAAATAAAATAAATTATTTGTAATATTAATGCATTATTATGCATTAATTTATTGTATCGCAATTTTTGCGCCATCCTGTATTTGAAAAATAAAAACCTGGATTCTTGCGTTGAACCAACTCCTGGTGATGACTACTGTTCCTTGGATGCAGCATTATGGCGACAGGTAAGTTTCCCCGTTGCGGATTGTTTGCGACTATTTTCTATTCGGAAACCTGAAGAAGAAATTGTTATCAGCGAGGCGTTTTATCAATAAAACGTAACTGGTCGACGACCCAGAAACATATTTTGATGGGTTAGATAAATCATATTATTTGTGGGGAAATCGTTGTATCAAACCAATACAAGTGATATGAGACTTTGTTGAGGAATGCCAATGAATCAGCCAAAAACAATATGGCCACTACATTCATCCAATAATTCACCCACTTGCCTACATACGATGATTGTAATTGCAAAATTTTGCTTTTAAAACAACTAGCAAATTATAGTTTTTGTGTTAAGCAATAGATTCTACCATAGATGCGGACATAAGATATTTTTTAGCCCGTTTCCATTAAGCGTAAACTTCCCGCTAACCACATAAAATTGTTTGTTGGGAATTTCGCAGTGACGATGAAATCCCCAGAAAAAGTCTACTTGGTAAACATTTGATTAGGTTTTAATTGGATTTAAGTGTGTGGTTGAAAATAATAGGAAAGAGTAGAGAAAACAATGCCAGCAGATAAGACCCCATTGACCTGCAAGTAAATACCCAGCAAATTTCACATTACCGAGGAATCCTTTGGCCACGGAATGTGTGACAATCCGTGGGGGGAAAGTTTTCAACAAACAATGACAAGGAAAAACTCAACGAAATATCAATAAGATTAGTTGACAGACAGATTCTACCAGATGTTCAGTTTGTATGGCTGGAGATAATGAAGTTTGCTAAAGTATGCGGAAAATGATGGCTTCCCACTAATGGCATCCAAAGGTTTATCCCATTGATTTTCGGAGGACTTTTAATTAATTTAGTATACCTATGACAAAAGTAACAAATTTTCACTCAAGAGTAATCAAATGAACGCCAAAAGTTATTACCAACAATTTAGTTTCATTAGTTTCTCTCTTTCGCTGTTTGTGATTTCCAACAAAAGGAAGTGACAAGAAACTGATTATAGCTAAAGAACAACAGTAAAGTTGATATATGAGTGAGTATCTATCTGTCTGTCTGGTTGCCCGTCGTTCATTGTGACTGTGACTGTTATCAATGGAGTGTGAAATTATTATTCATTCACACATCTTCCTGAGGCCAAAAGGCGGGAAAAAGACAAAAAAAAACTGTTTGATTGAAAACGTCCACAGCCATCAACGTTGACGGAATAAATTCCACACTTCCTACGTTATCGCATTTTTTTTGAAAAAGTGAAAACAAATCCCAAAACGAGTGAGAATCTGAATGTATTAGAAGATACACAACAATACATAAGAGTAACGTACTCTCAGAGGTCTTATAAAGGGAATAAAGATATCGGGTATGCGGGGCTGAATTCCCCCTCTTCCATCTGGGAACATCAACAGCTGTTACCATGAAGCGGGATAAGAGGACGGAGATGCAGGCAACAAAGTTTATGCTCCATTAATGAGTTATTGCTTTATGGCATTTATTACAGTTTATAAATAAATGTGTCATGTCAGCAAGTTCGTAAAATATTCCGCTTGTATTCGAAAATATGTCTAGCGATATGTCCGCAATAAGTTCACACTGTAAGCGTGTGAAAACATTCAAGAAATATGTAACATTTTGTCACGCGCCAAAGGACATGGAAAATAGTAACATGACGTCAAAGGAATGTTACCAGAATTTTCAAAGATATGGGAAAAGCTTTCGAGATAACTTTAAAATGAGCTGGAATAGATTTTAAGTGAAAACAATGTCATTAAAGTTGAATAAACAGATTGGATTGAATGAAACTAAATGATATGAAAGGAATTGTATTGAATGGAATGGAATGGTGGAATTGAGTTGAAAATGAAGGAAATCAGTCAAATTGAAACAAAAAATTGGAGGAACTGAATGGAAAGAATGGACATAAAAGCAAAAATATAGAATAGAAAATTAGTATTACGTTAAACTCTAAATGTATAAATGACGTTAAATGGATAAATCTGTAATATCAATGGATTACATTCACAGACCTCTGTAAGATATTTAGCAAAAAAGAAGGCTTTGATGACGATGTATGCAGAAGTGTCATCCAGACCATAAAATATATTTCAGTATATTTTTCAACTATAGGTGGCGCATAAGTAACGTTAAGATTTATTCAATGTATAACTTTTTTCTTTCTGCTTTTATTTAACGTTGGCATTTATTAAAATTTAGAACATGGTTTGGAAATATATTCACTTCATGTTTTAAAGATAATATCTTTGTCCATTGTGCCCATTGTTCGCTTCTACCTGACGTGCTCTTTAAAGAGACGAAAAAAAGACTTATACAAAAAATTTATTCACCGATCAAATCTTAGGGTTACTTATGCGCCACCCTATACAAATGTAATGACAGTTTCTACTAAAGTTGTGAGAAAAGCCGATAGAAACAAGTATTTTTCGTCGAAAATTTAATAGGTTTTCAAAATACTTATGGATTTTTAAAACCCTTTCCGCGAATACATGTAAGTAGAATTTTTGATCCCCTGTGTACACAACGAAAGAGGTAATTCCACAGCATGTGTTTTAAACGCATCAATCGCAATTCATCTTAGATGTGCGAGAAAAAAAGATATCCTAGATTGCCAAATGATTCATGACGAATGACCCATCATTATTCGATGCTTTGAGTGCTAAAGAAGTCAATTGTTTGAGCTGATCTGCAAGAGTCATGGGGCAGTATCGTTCGTGATTCCGAAAACTTCTGGCAAGCAAATTATGGCACGTCATTTTGAATTGACTCTTCTACGTTGGTCTAATCGTACGGTGACGATATTGGCGAATTTTTCCGAAGGCACAGACGACTTTTTGCTTCAAATGCTTCCAGCACGATTATGGATTGATTTATGTCTCTTGAAAGAGCCATGTAGTCGACTGCCGTTTAGCACATACTCATAAAGGGTGTACCAACAAGAACGCAACATTTAAATTTGGCGCCATTCGAAGTGTAATTGTTTGACATTTGAACAGTTGTTATTGTTTGCTAGTAGAAGGTACGAGGTTAGCAAAAATATAGCGCTACACGAATGAACAACGCATTCTTATTGTGAAATTGTTTTACCAAAATGATGAAAGATTTGCGGCTACAGTTCGCAAATTGCGATCAATTTTGAGTCACAATAATGCTCCAAAAGAGTCAACTATAAAGAGATTAATAGATAAATTTGCCAAAACTGGGTCTGTTACTGATGTAAAGACAACAACGCGCCTTCGACCAGGTCGATCGACCGAAAATGTCGCAGCTGTACATGATGATGTCGCTCAAACTCCATCCACCTCAATGATAACCAGTTTTTTCGTGCCTAGAATTGAAGAAATGAATGTGGAGGGCAGGTGGTTTCAACAAGACGGCGCCACATGTCATACAGCCAGGGAAACAATTCAATTGCTGCATCAGTCATTTCCCGGTCGTGTAATTTCGCGTTTTGGAGACCAGAATTGGCCGCCTAGATCGTGCGATTTAACACCATTAGACTTTTTTCTTTGGGGTTTTTTGAAGTCGATGGTTTACGCGAATAAGCCGACGACGACCCAAGTCTTAAAAGAGGAAATTGGACGCTGCATTAATGAAATACCGCAGCATTTATGCAAAACGGTCATTGAAAATTTCATTAAAAAATCGCGTGTGTGCCAGCAAAGCCACGGCGGCCATCTGCCCTATGTGTTGTTCCATACCTCAATGTTTCATAACATCTTTCTGTCTACTTTACGATATAATAAAGTTTCACGATTTTTTTTTTAAATATCTGTGTTTTATTTAAAATTAAATCTTGCGTTCTTGTTGGAACACCCTTTATTTGATTGAATTGCCACCTGCCATTAATGGAAGATGTGTTTTGAAAAATGGGGATCATAGTTTGTCAGCATTTCTTTTGGCAAATCTACAAGAGCCTTTTTGGACGATTGTCAAATTATACGATATCTAACGAGAAAAATCTTGTTTACCACCCAATCTTGAATGTATGAATGTTGACCTAATGGTCGAGTATTCCTCTAATCATATCGTTTTTTCGGTATATTTCAAAATTCATATTTTTTATTTAATCCTTTAAAAAAGAATATGGACTGGGTTGGTCCTTTCTCGTATCCTTCAATTAGCAAAGTAAATTACTTTTAGTCAATGAATAAATGGCAAAATTCATGAAAAATACTAAAAAAATATCCTCAGTTCCAGATAAGTGTTAAATTTAGGGGTGGTGAAAGTTCTCCCTACTTGATGGACTTTGAACAATTTCAAGTTTAAAGTCAGATCCTTAGCTTAAACGGGTTGGTCCTTTCCCGTATACTTCAACTAACAAAGTAAATTACTCTTAGCCAATGAATAAATGCCAAAATTCTTGAATAATTTACTAAAAATTATTCACAGTTCCAGATGTGGGTTAAATCTAGGAGTGGTGAAAATTCTCCTTACTTGATGGACTTTGGACAATTTCAAGTTTAAAGTCAGATCCTTAGCTTAAACGGGTTGGTCATTTCCCGTATACTTCAACTAGCAAAGGGAAATTTTTAGCCAATGAATAAATGCCAAAATTCTTAAATAATACGGAAAAATATCCACAGTTCCAGATGTGGGATGTGCTTGATGACCTTGGGCAATTTCAAGTTTAAAGTCAGATCCTAAGCTTAAACTATTTAGCTTTTATCGTGCATTAAATAGAGTGAGTGGAGAGGCATAGTTAAGAGGATATACAATTTTAGGACTCTTAAAAATATATATATAGGGTAGCGCATAAGTAACGTTAACGGCGACTATATTGAATGCGTTCTTGTGCATCATTTGGTTTTAAATCGTGAACCAATTGCATCTCATATGGGAAAAAATGTAACATATGCAGAATTCTTTGTAAAGACCGCCTAGATATCTCTAACTGTTGAGAACGTCGCCTGGTAGAAGTTTTGGGGTTTTCCTCAATACTTCCTTGCACTCGAGCAATGACAATCACAATCACAGACAGCCCGTGGTTGCCCAAAACACTGGACCAATCATTTCGAACCAAGCATTTCGAACATAAAAGAAATTTCGATATGATATGAATAATCGAATGCTGACTTTCAAAGTAAAATTGAACAACTTTGGTTCTTTGTTCTGTGCTGAGCCTTTCCATCATAAATTTCCCAAGTATTATTTAGTTAGTTCTGTAAAGAGTCAAAAAAAAAAAAAGACAAACAAAAAATGTATTCACTGGTCAAATCTTAAGAGTATTTAAAACTGAAACCGAAATCCGTCAACTAGTGTTTTTTTACCGAAACCGTATGCCGATTTTGTTCAAAATTCCCGTTTTCGGTAAACGGTTTGAACGGATTTTTCGCTTCGCTTAACCGGTTTTTGGAAAATGGGAATTGATCGTAAAATTTACAAAAATTACAAAGCCGTTAGAAATTTTAACCATTTGCATTACAAAAACAAGTAGTTTCAGCTACGATAACAAAATTTATGAACAACGACGAGGAATGTCCATGGAATCTCCGGCATCTCCTGTAAGGCATTATAATGGACTGTAAGGACATTATAACAAACCGTTGGATAATTGCATTGACGTCATGGTGTCAACAAACAAAACCCAAAGTTTTTAGAAAATATGTTGATGATTTGTTCGCCATAGAAAAGAAAGCAGACAAATTCAATTCACAATGGAAGAAGAAAAATACAACCGCATATCGTATTTGGATGCATTGGTCATTAGACAAGGAAAAAAGATCGAAATTGACTGGTATCAAAAATCTGCAGCTTCAGGAAGATTAATTAATTTTTATTCAAAACACCCGAGGAAGACAGTTCTAAATACTGTCACCAACTTTATACGACTTGTTCTGAAAATCAATGATGCCCAATTTCACACCGCAAAATTTTGACAAATTTCTAAGAAAGAATGCCCTCCCAAAATCGACGATAGAACAACTGATTTACCCAGTTAAGCATAAAGAATCAGAAAAACAAAAGGAAGTTTCTACGAAAACATAGAAATCTTTGACATATTGTATATACTTGGTTTTTCTGAAAGATTTAAACACTCCAGGCTTTATAACGCAGAGAAATTGGAGCTAACTTTTAAGGCAGACAATTCAGTCTATTTACTAAAACAAAATCAAAAATAAAGAATAAGAATTAATCTAATTTATGTAAAAATTTAAATCTAATATATGTAAAAATCAAAATCTAATTTATGTAAAAATCTACTGGATGATGTTATGAGCAACGTCTGTTCAAAGAGAAGAGGAATTACATGGAGTCTTTCACGCCAATTCGAAGATTTGACTTATGCGGATGATATTTGTCTACAAGATCTCCAACATGCAAGCAAAATTAGAAAGATTAGAGCGCAAGTTGAACTTGGGGTAAATATCAAGAAAAAATGTAATGAGAACCAACAACATTAGCACAGTGAACATCATGCTACAAGGCCAACCAGTCGAATACGCAGATAGCTTCTGCTATGTAGGCAGTGCAGTGCCAACAAATGGCGTCGCAGGAACAGACGTAAATAACAGGCTCAATAAACCAAGAGTGGCATTCGGATGATTGGAGAAGCTCACAAATATTCGGGCGAACCAAACTTATAATATTCAATGCATAAGTAAAGTCAATTCTGTTGTATGAAAGTGAAATCTGGCTAATATCGGACACCGACATTACGCGAAAGCTACAGGCATTCATCAACAAGTGCCTCAGAATCATATGGAGGATATTCTGGCCTAACAACATCAGCAACACGAATCTCTGGAACATAAATAACGATGAGAAAAATATGAATGAAATAAAACGTAGAAAATGGAGTTGCATCGGACACACCATAAGAAAGAAGCCGGATGGCATTACAAGGATGACGCTAGAGTAGAATCCTCAAGGCTCAAGAAGCCGTGGGCGACCAAATAACACGTAGAAACGCGCGACACTCTATGAACTGCGGCAGTGCAATCTCACATTGAAAGACGCTTAAGCAACAGCAGCAAGCCGAGTAAGATGAAGGTGCTTTGTGGAAGCCATATGCTCCCAGAAGGGGTAGATAAAAAAAAATAAATATCGAATAAAAACAAATCTAATGAAAAGTGCAAATATCATTTAGAGTTCGCGTGTGCAGACTCTGGAAATATAATATACCATAAAAAAAAAGAAAGAAATTTTTTATAATCTTGTAATAAATTTAATTCGATTGTTCTATCGCACATATAAAATAGTTCGGCTCAAGATGAAGTTGGCCAATAGGGGGTTGTTTCGACTACTACGATTGAGGACCACGTTTACATTCTTGTGATTGCAATAGCTAAATGGATTTTTATTACGAATGTTAACATTGCGTGTTTCAAACTTAATACTATGTAATCACTATCGGCATGTGAAGGGCTTAATGATTATGAATAAACAAAATTGAAATTAAAAAAATAAAAAACTGAAAAATGTAATGGGGACAAGGTCAACATATGCCAGAAGACTCCTTAGGGGTTTAACGTTAGTCTCGCCGTGAAGGCCTTACCCATGGTGTGTGACGCACTGGGCAAATTACAATGCGATTGGAAGCGCCCCGCTGGGATAGCCAAGTAAAACTTAGACTATCAAGGAAAAGGGGCTGACAACCAGAAGATACCAAATTGATTATGCTAGTATGGAACATAATCCCCATTGGCGGAGGTAAGGCGTGTCTTACCACCTATGCTACTCTATGGGTAGCACCCGATTACAATGCAACTCCACATTCGAGCACAAAGTCTCTACCAGCGATTTTGGTATCAACCACAACCCGCGTGATGCTCCTGCTAGGGGTCCTACACCAAATGACCCCCTCCTGACACCCTCCAGTAGGTAGCAAAAGCAAAACTACTACAAAATTGAGATTTATACACAATACTTCACGGGATTGGTAGCCCTGCGGCAAAAGAGTACAGACGGGACAATTTTACATACCTGCAGATGCAGAGATCCCAAGTGGATCGAACGATCGATACTACAGGGTGGCGCAATAGAACGTACATATTTAAAAAGTAGATTACAAAATAAATACAAAAGAAAACTTTCTTCAGTAATACTGGTGTAATGGCTGCCATTTCACCAC
>JAHXMU010024402.1:0-11958 GCA_019455685.1 Philornis downsi
TGTATAAGCGAAAGTCATCAATGCAAGAACTTATATCATTTGTAAAAATGAGAAATTTTTGGTAATTTTTTGTTTAACAATGTTAGTATTTATTCGTCTGTTTGAAAAATAAACGATGTTAATGAATTGATATAGGAAAAGACCATCCCAGTTAGTACACTTCTATTATAATCGCCTTCAAAATGGTAAAAATATTAAAATATTCTAGGAAAGAATCAAAAATCCATATTCAATGGGAAAATGGGATAAGTCGATATGTTGTAGATGAGTATAAAATCTTTTTTACACTTACTTATCAGCGAAGAATCACTACAACGTCCATGCCATTATGGGCTACAAACCTTACAAGTGGCAAAAGTGATGCTTTAGGAAAAACCTTGGCTTTAGAAGAACTATAACCATCCCTGAAAAAATGAAATTTTTCTAATACGATTCGTTGATTAAAGGCAATATGGCAAAGAATTATCCCATTTTATATAAATTCATGAGGTACCGCCCTAAATGTGGGCATGGCTGTAGAAAAAATACGAAACGTTACATTTGCAGTCGAATATCAAGCCAAGTAAGTGGGAATTGGACGTTTTTAACATGGTTTCATATCTTCGAATATTCAATATTATAGTGTTTACATACCCGGCGTTTCATAAACCTGGTTTTCGAGATATTCGATAAAATACTTCTTTCGGTTATCGGAAAACAAAAAATAACAGAGTGAACCGGTTTTTTAGTTTTTCTTTACGGAGTTAAAATTAAAAATATAACATATTAAGAAAGTGCACTTCATTATGAAGAACAAGTTGGTATCACAGTTTAAAACTATGGGCAATATTTTGCCAGCGCATCTATATAATGAACGAAAATCATATTTTTGAAATGGCCTGTCCTATAATCCCCGCACAGTGGCCGATCAGTAGCCTGTTAGATTTTATATACAGGTACTCACATTGATATCTATTTATATGGATGAGCGAATATAGGCAGTTCTCCTGATACCAATACTGGAACTGCGCTGAAGGAGGAGCATCACACATAAATGAAGTTAGTTGTATAGATATACTTATCCATTTTTCGTTCTCAACCAAAGCTAAATAAAATACACATAAAACTATGATTTCGATGAAACTTTTACTTCATTATAATTCTTGGACTTTGTTTGGACCAATATAATGCCATTAAATGATCACCTCTGGATTGGTTGCAATAGTGGATCCTAATGTTACCCAATGTCACAATGTTACAGTCACTTTTTCCGGATGCAATGGCTTTCCGACAATCACTTCTGGGTTCTCCAAGGCCCATATGCGACAATTTAGTTTGTTGACGTCACCACCGAGTGAGAAATGAACTTCATCGGTGAAAAAAGTTTAGTTCGATTGAAAGCCCATGTTTAAATCACTACTTTTGTAGTCATTTTTAACTATTTTTACGTGTTCTGCGGTTGTTAAACGATCCATATTCGTAAATGGCCAACTTATCACTAAATAAATAACACTTCAGATGACAGGTATTTAACAGCTGACAGCCTTGTCAGACCAGCGATTTTGAAACTACTAAACGGATGACCCTATACTAATAGTGACAACTTCAATATGTACAATTACGGACTTAGCATCAAATTACCCGTAATGGCCAATATCTATATTTTTTAGTTATGATCATCTTATTATAATGAAAGAGCCCTAATTAATTTCCGATTATTTTCACGAATTTTAAATTCTAGTTTGTTCAACATAAAACCATTTTTAAAGCATTTTTTTTTAATTTTTCAAAAACAGCATGCGGAAAAATTGGTTAAGCCGGTTATTCAAAAATGGCGATTTCGAAAAAAAACCAGCATACGGTTTTGAACAAAAGAACCGGTTTTCGGTTTCGGTTGCTTGAGGTCTACAAAAAAACCTGGTGCAGTCAGGTCAGGTGACTTTTGGGGGCCAGCGGAAAGTGGAGTTTATGGATATTCATTTGTTTGGGAATTTTCATTTGAGCTCCGCCATAATCGGTCTTGCTATGTGCGTGTCGCTCCATCTTGCTGGAACTATTTGAATGAACTATTTTTTTTGAGGTGAACTGTATTAAATCTGTCATTATGTGTAGCTCTTTATATCATTTGATGTTCAAAGCGAAGTGTTTAGAGCATCAACCATATTTTACCCAAATTTATTTTATCCGTTTCTAGACCAATTGAGTGATGTCCTTCTGGTCTGGCTAGCTAATATACACGATAAATGTAAATGTGTATAAAACTTCTTAAAATTTGGAACAACCTAATATTTCAGAAGTCGCAGGTGACGATGAAAAAGTAGCTGTATCAACCCACACTTATTGATACCTTCCATACGATTTTCCGAAATTCAGTTTTTCCTCCTTAACTTCTGATTTGCAGACTACAGTTCCCCAAATTTTTATCCACTATATTTCCTTATAAAGCTTGGCAAAATTAAAAAAAATCGATTGATAAACGTGCCCTTCATGGCAACGCTCATATAAATCATCCATTTGACGCCTTTTAAGGTTCATTTTATTTACTCAATTGCACTAAATTCTATCAAAATTGGCAAGTGTTAAGAATGTGATAAAATAAGGTCTAAAAATGAAAACGGATATCATAGCCATGCCTCTTAGGGTACCTCCCATATAAATTGTCAAATTTTCCTAATTTCAAGTTTTCCTGATTAATTTATAATTAGTAAATTGTAGCAAGCAAGATTTATGTCAAATGCATTGATTTATAATGTCTGGTAAATTTGAAAAAAACATTACCGATAAACCGCGCCTCGTCTAATGCCTCCCACAGGATTTAGTGTATATATTACAAATTTCACACTCTTCAAGACATTGCACTAAATTCAGTCAAGTTTGTTACAAACCATGCATTTGATAAACTTAGTCTTGAGAATGAAAACGAACGACAATGCCACGCCCCTTCTGATGTCCCTTATACGAATTGGATGGTATTTTTTTCCGTAATCTTTAATTTCCCCGTAATTTTTAATTTCTTGCAGTTACTGAAATCTTTGCCTTTTGTGTTGTGTTATAATTCGAACAAAATCGGCCCAATAGCTAAGTTCTTTTTAAAATTTAGTTTCGAATAATCAAAAACTAAATGGTTGATTGAGAACTGAGTTAACATGATTTAAATTTCACCAATCATTTGCCGCGCCTATAATACTAATTTCAATCGATGGGCGTCTTTTGTGCCGCCCTGTACAAACTTTTTCTATGAACTGCGCCAAACTGAATAATGTTCAATCTCCGAGGAAATTTTACCAACATTCTCACTAGTATATGAATGTTAGCATTTTATTATCAGCACTAAACAATTGCCAATTTGAACAGCAACACCCTTTATTAACAACGTAAAGTTGTGTTGCATTAACGCTTCAGTGGTTTTGGAATTAAAACAAATAATCAGAAAAAAAAATTAAAACAAATTTGTGTGTTGTGTGAATTATTTAACAGTGCAGTAGCGAAATCGACCAGGCCTTCTGCATATAAGGCATGCGAATCATCTTATCTCGACTTGTCCAGTAAATTAAGGCATTGTAACAAGCCTATATATCCTGTACCTTTGATTCACTTTCTGATATGTGTTCTCATGCAAATCTTACAATATGCATGATAAAGTACATTCTCGCAGTAAGCGGGAAAAAAGTTGCTCGTTAATTGCAAAATATTCCATTCTCGCTATATTGAGATATCATGAACTTCCAAAAATGGCAGCGTAGAATGACTCTGGTCATTTATTACAATCTCCTTCCTTTGAAATGTCTAAAGAAGGTACTCCAGCGAATACCGGTAAAAAGGATGAAGATTATTAGTAGATGTTTCTATTGTTTTTAATTCGCGGTAAGCCAGAGCATAAAATGTGTGGTTACAGGGCTCTCAGTCGTGAGTTTATTTACCAGCGAAATTCAATTGATAGTGTGCACATGAATGTACAGCAAATTAGCTGTGTGGTCCAGTAGAAATCTCCAAATTGAGAATGTTTTAAAGAAGAAGAAAATTTAACCAGTGCAAAAGCTCCAGTCATTTGAACTGACTTACATACACTTTTACTCGTCGTCCTTTTGAGTAAGCGTAAAAGTGGGAGGGTGCCAGAAGGAGCGTGATAAATCGGTAGGTTCTAATCAAAAAATACTCTAAAGGGTGGCGCATCTATAGTGCTATAATAAGAAATTCAATTAACTTTTTTTTAATCAATGTATTTCATTTATTATGTTTTTATTATATAGAAAATTCAATTATATTTTATATAACTAATTGGTTTTGAAGATGATAGACCGTAAATAACCTTCTTGCTCATTCACTCATATGCGATACTTGATCAGAAAATTATTCATTGCAGCTTGGAGGGTTGAATTATTGTTTTAATAGACTGCTTAAATTCAGTCAAATTCCTTGGTTTCGTTTTGTACACCTCTTGCTTGACATAACCCCATAAAAAAAAGTCTGGTGCAGTCATGCCAGGTGACCTTTGGAGGCCAGCGAAAGTGGAGTTTCGGGATATTAATTTGCTTAGGAATGTTCGTTGGAGTTCCGCCATAACTCGTCTGGTTATGTGTGCAGTTGCTCCATCTTGCTGCAAATGCTGTTGAAACGGATACATCTTCGGCGTAGTTCTGGGTAAAGAAAAACTCCTTCAACAGCAGGTCCCAATTGACTTTGACGTTGTGTTTGTAGCACGATTTGTGCGCCATCCTGTGTGTCTGCATTTATGGAGTATTTAAAATAAATAATCCACTTAAATCGGGTTTCTCTTTTAAGGGAGGTCCCCTCTCAAACTAAAATTCCACTTGTAGAGGTAATAAAGAATACAATTCTACAATTATAGAGGTACATTTTGACTAAACGATATCCATTTTTATGGGTTGCAAAATTCGGAAAAAATTCTCTTCTGAAGTTTTTCCACTTAACTGCGTTCCATTTGTCCAAGTTTACCTGCACAAGATAAAATACACATTGTATAAAGCGGAAAGTAAGTTGCTTATCGATAATATAATAGCATATTCCACAATTGCCATATTAAGACCTGCAAAGGGTGACAAAGTGTAATGACACGTCCTTTTTTAGAAGATTTAATGAACATTATATAGTAGATGCCGCCAAGGAAGAAGTTTTTAGAGGTCGTAAGTTCAATTGGAATAGTGGAAAATGTAACTAATACGTTAATTTCAGTTAGGTGAACTGACTTACATATACGAGAACCTTCAACCAACGTCCTTTTGCGCTGGCACAAATATCAAACAAAATATTCAATGAAGCAAAATTATAACTTTGTAAAATCCTCCTCTTATAAATTAATTATACTGTATTTTATGTAATTGGATTAGAGATATAACTTTAGGAATATCAGGTTAAATTTGGTAAATTGTATGAGAGTCACCAGAGAGGGCGTGGTAATGCGGGAATTTTCTGCAAATTTTAGCAGGCATTATAAGGCAATACGATTGAAAAACATTTAAGTAATTGCTGTTTACAACTTAAGCATTACAGCGGAAAGTTTAAATTTCGATAAATAGATTAATTTGCGTGGAAAGCATCTAAAAGGGAGTGACAATGCCCAATTTCCATCCTCAGAGCTTGGTTTACTAAACGCATGACTTGAAGCAAATTTAACAGAACTCGGAACAGCGGCTTGGAAGATATGAAGCTAAGAAGAAGGAAGCTATGGATCAAATCGCTCATTTATGTTGGAATCGCTCATTTATAGGAAGAAAATTATAAAGCAGAATAACGAATGCAAGATCTTGGCTGATCACAAATTATAGTCGAAACTGTGAATTTTGGAAAAAGTGACAAATTGTATGGGAGGTATTAGAATGGGAGTTGACAAACTATCGAGCTGTATCAAATAGGACCAAATTTGGAATTAAATAAAACATAAGCGCTTAAGAGTGTATGAGGCCGATGTATGTGGGCCGATGTATTTTCGGCCACGACCTGATAAAATATTGGATTATGGCAAGTTTTAAGAAGATTCTTAAATATTTATGACAGTTATCATGTTTTTCCAGTCAGTTAGTCAGATAGATGGACATCGCTCAATCGACTCAACAAGTCATAAAACAAATTTGGTCAAATGAAATTTGATTCTTTACATGTTTCAAATTATATATGTACATTATTGATATACAGTATCGGACAAAACTAAGGCACGGAATGCTTTTTACGAATGTCGTTAAACAGCCTTTCAAAATTCGTTTAGATAATTGATTTTTTTATTCAACATTCTAGATTATTAAATTATATTTTAAAATAAAACAAAAACAACATGAATTCTTCATTAAAAACATTCAAAATTTAAGAAAAAAATGTAAAACTCAATGTTTTTAGGCGACAAAACTAAAGCACGTAGCCAATACTACATGAGCGAGGACTAGAAAAAACTCAGTATTTTGTGCCATGTGGATTATTTTTTAAAACTTCGGCACATCTTCGATGCATGGAGTCAATTAAATTATTTAATACGTCTGGAGAAATTTTGTTCCAGGCATTTTCCACATTTTTATAGAGCTCATCCAAAATTTTGCAGCTATCGCGGTCTATGTTTCGCTCTTTCTCTCTTTCGCCCATAGATTTTATATGGGGTTGGGATCAGGCGATTGCGCCGGCCATTGTAAAACAATTTTATTTTGTACGAACCACTCTTTCACACACCTAGATGTGTGTTTGGGGTCGTTGTCATGTTGGTACCTCCACTTAATTGTCATATCCTCATTTGCATGTGGAAGCATTACATTTTGGAGGATGTCTCTATAAACGAATTGATCCATTATTTCACTTATTCTATGAATTGGATCAATTCCATGGCCTGAGAAACAGCCCCAGACCAAAACGCTGCCCCCTCTGTGTCTTTTGTATATTGTGGCTTAAGACGCTGTCCTCTGGGTCGCCGAACTAGCCTAAATCCGTTAATATTAAATTTGGATTCGTCGGAGAATAGCACGGTTGTCCATTGTGTAGTGGTCCAATTAATATGTTTCTTCGCAAACTCAATCCTGGCCAGTATATTTTTCTGCGAAATAAAGGTCTTTTTTGCACTTTTATAAGATTTTAGGCCCTCTTCTACAGCGCGTCTTTAGATGGTTCTGGGAGTAACGTTTAACTATAATTGTGAGGCAATGGACGGTCTTTCGTGACCGTCCACCTTTATGTACTGTAGCCGAAGAACCCTAAGATCGAAAGCGTCTTATTATTGTTGATATAATACTATGATGAATACCAAATTTTGTTGCAATGGCCGTTTTTTTAAAATGAGCATTCTTTTTAACATTATTGTAAAGTTTCTTGATAAACAGAAGTCCGTGCTTTAGTTTTGTCCGATGCTATATATCAAATGATATATATATATATATATATATACGTACCTTTGTTATCGTGTGAAGAAATAAGTATTGAACCCAACGCGAAAAAGTAGATTCCAATTTAATGCATCATAAAATTATGATATCCAATTAGAGGGGTTTGTAATCTTGCTTTTTATAGACATGAAATTTTTTTAAAAATTGAATTAGGAATTCTCAAGTGCAACGAGAGTCAAAAAGGTCTTGCTCTCCAGCAATACATAGCCCTGTGGGACATATTCATCCTATCGTAAAAACATGCCTGATTGAAGGCTTTCGATTTATGAATTCCGCTACTGGGATGTACCTTACACACACACATATGGCTACATTCATACACAGACGCAAGCCATATACACGAATTCAGTTATTTTAGTATACTTTTCAATTTCATAGATATCAAACTTTTGAACAGTTTTGGGTTAACTTTATTGTTGCTTCTGCTGTTTTGTGTGAACACATGACAGTACATTCATTCAACCGAATCATCCAACTACGACCATTCAAGCACCCATACATATGAGTACACCCATCCATCCATCCATTGCTATTTATTATTTGTAACAGAGGCGTGTTTGGCGTTGTTTGTTGCCAGCAACTGCCGCATTTTCTGAAAATTGTTACGTCGCGCAACAGGTGGCAGCTGTTGAATTTGGTGGTAAACAAAATGTTTGTCGCGCCTCTCTCACAGCTCCGAAGCAAACTTGCAATTGGGATCAATATAAAAGTGTAAACCAATTTGATTTTGAAACGATTATTAGACAGTACATTGTACACTGCAATTATTTCAGTCAATAATTATACGACGAATTCCGGTATGGGTAATCACAATCTCCTGTTAAAAATTGTATATACAATTGTAAGGGATTGTCTTCAGTGATGTTATTTATTATCGAAAGAGGTCGTCGCACCTTTGGTACAGGGTGGTCTAGCTACAGGTTCTAGGCTAGCCTTTGTTATTATACAAACGGACCATTTTTTATATATTTTTTAAATATTATTTCTATGAAACGTTTGCCGGAACTGCATTTAACACGGCTAGGTCTGAGGTTTCAATTTTCAATGACGTTTTCGATTATTACTTGTGCCGCGTGTAATGTTGGTTTCCAATTTTTCACTTGAAGCCGACTAAGCCACTTAAACTTTGATTTGTACGTAGACCCAAAAGGGAAAGTCTAGAGCTGTTATACCAAGTGATATAGATGTCCAATGTACCGCTCCGTTGTGTAAAATTATCTGCTCATCGAAGTATACTCTCGTAATGTCATGGTTTCGCGGGCTTTATGGCAACAAGCGTTCTTTTATTGGAATCAAATGACGTCCACATCTTGGACTTGAGTTGGGCTTATCCCTTCCGTAACGACATGTGAAACAACACTAAGCAAACATTAAATTTTTCATTGGAAAAACGTACAAAATCGATATATCCATTTAGTGGTTTGAAAACCGTCAGTCTGGCAAAACTAACAGCTGTTAAACACCTGCCTTCTGAAGTGTTATTTATTTTATTTTATTTATTTGTTTAATTTGGTAAAGGGTTTGCCATTTATGAATATGGGTCGCTTAACAACCAAAGAACGCGTAAAAATAGTTAAAACTTACTACGAAAATGGTGACTCAAATGTGGGAAATTTTCGTGCATTACAGGGTGATTGTGGTCGTCATAATCGACCTGCTGTGCCAGGAATTGATAAGATTATAAAGAAATTCGAAGAGACTGGAATCGTTACAGATGTGATCAGGCCTGTGCATCATCGCAATGTACGCGTTGCCGAAAATATCGCTTCTGTTAGTAAAAGTGTGGTGGATAATCCGAGAGCAATATGGCCCTATGATAACCGATTTTTTTTTGGCTTGCAATTGAAGATTATGAACAGGACGATATGTAGTTTCAAAATGACAGTGCCACAAGCCACACAATACAACCGGTTTTGGTTTTATTGCATGAAAAATTTCCAAAAAGCATAATTTCACGTTTTGGCGACGTCGATTGTCCACCAAGATCATGTCATTTGACAGCGTTAGACTTTTTTTGTGGAGCGTTGGAGCATTTGTAAACCAACATTCATCAAGTTATCGCCGAGATACCGCCCGAAACGTGCGAAAAATTTGTCGAAAACTATTTCAAAAGGATCCACTGCTGCATCCAATCCAGAGGCGGTCATTTCAATGGCTTCATATTTTGTACGTAATGACAAGGTCCAAGCATTATAATAAAATAAAAATTTCATCGAAATAATAGTTTTATGTGTTATTTATTTAACTTTACTTTTGAAACCAAAAAATTGATAACCCATACGTAATAAGTATGAGATCCGGCGATGAGTCAGAACATCTTCCTTTGGACAGCAACTAGATCGCTCTGGGTCATATTAAACTCATAGTCTCAGCACCAGCTATAATATGTTTTATGAATGTCGGAATTGACTTTTTCTAGTATGTCTCCAGCGGTCTTTATGCGATTTAGTTTTAGAAGAAACTGTAAGTTTTTCGGAACTAGTCGACCGACAATGCGTTTGATACTTAAACAATTTTGTAAAATGATAGAAATTTATACGAAAGACATAAAAGGTTCAGTGGCTATACCTGTGGTCACAACCCATAACAGCCTAAGTCTGTTTTTCAATATTTTCAGTACAGGAGTTTAAAGTTTTGAATCTTCAATGAAAATCAGTAGAAGGTGTTTTTGGAAAACTTTGCTACATATTCCAAGGAAACGAATTTCTTTACTTAGTTGTTAACAAAAAATAGTTGTTTATTCTCGCAGTCAAAAGATATTAGCGAAAAAGACACTTAGGCTCTTATGAATTGTTGAACGAAAGAAAGTCAAAAAGTTGAAGTTGAGTTAGGCTATTATTCCAGATTAAATAAAAAACGTTAAGTGCGCCTAAATTGACATAAATTATTATTCTATGTCAAAATATTTCAGATTCGATCTCTCATATTGAGTTAGGTTGTTATTCCTATATAAGAATTCATAAAGTTTAAAGACTTAACGACTTAAGTTGATTTAGGCAATGATGAAAAAATAATGTTTATATTTGTTGTAATCCTAAATTGACTTAGGCAGTTATGTCAAAACAGTCATTTAGAAAAATAACTTAAGCTATTAGGTTTTTTAGGATTAATTGCCTTCATAGAAGAGATACAAACATGAAAAATTTAGAGCAAATAAATTTAGATACGCTGAATACGATAGTGCTAATAACTCAATTGTGTCCTAACTCGAGTTAGGCTGTTACGGGTTGTGACCACAGATATATCTATGTACATATATATTTACATCTTTCCATCTTCAATGACGATTTTCAGTCACCATTTCCCTGACTTTATCGATGTTCAGTTGAAGATGTTGTTAGCTGAATAGAGCAAGGCAAATCTTTGACAGCATCTCGGTCGCTTTTGAAAGCACTGTACCACTCATCTGCATGGGTTTTTAAATCTTTTACAACCTTTTTTTGGGGTTCGGTATACAAAATTCCTTTTGAAGTAAAGAATTTGAGACAAATTCTTTGTTCGATATTTGTTTTCCGCTGTAAAAACCACAGATCACAATTAAAATGAACTGACACAATCGAGCACTGTAAACAAATTCGCCTAAACTCTGCCTTATATAGGATAGTTATACCACTATAGCGACAAAAAAAATTTTTTTAAACACCAATATTCGGTACTTTTTTGACAGAATGAATCGTTGAGAAGATCTTATTATCTGCATATTTTGCAATGTGTGAACTGTCCTAAAAAATCTTGGATTTGTTGCTTATTAAGCTCTATCCGAAAGTAAACAAATTCTTGGTAGGAGGGTTTGTTCCAGAAGATTATCTATTACGAGTTCAACACACGGACTTTTTGTGCAAATTCAATTACTAAAAAAATAATCAATTAGCGTTTATTTTAATAATAATAATTTGATTGGCAATTAGTAAGGTAGCTAGATTGAATGGTGATTAATTATCTCGCTTTGCGATAATTTATTTTTATAGCTTTTTCCGCTCTTGCATTTTTCTATTTCCCTCAAAACCTCAACAGCGCAAACGAAGTTATGCTAACTACATAACTAACTACTGGCCTTTTATTAATTGATTTTAACTGATCAATACATATTTGCTGTTATTTTGCCTTTTGTGAGTTAAGCAATTGATAAACAACGTTTTTTCGTTAACGAATGACTAAACTATTGTTATCTTCTATTCGATTTAGGCTGAAACTGGTTCAACAAATTTGCTTTTCAGATTCACCATATGGTTTGGTTAATAAATGTTGGTGGTTCTACAACTGTTCAAATAAATTAATACGTATAAATCGTTGTATGTCTCCATGCTCTTCAAGTACTTGGTAGCCACTCTGAATGCTATTTTCGATAATATGTTTTTGTTTGGAGGAGGGTCGGAAAGACCATGAAGGAGAGAGAGGGAGATCATAACAGAGGAAGTCTTTACAAATCAATAAGACCCCCTATAGTAAATTATTTTTAATTGGAATCGGATGCAAGTTCGTATGATAAGTGCTCTCTTTGGACAACACTATAACTGTAGACTGAAGTACACAGGAGAACAACGTCTTATTTCCTATGTTGTGTTCATAGAATTGTAAAACAATTTTTGTTAGTTCGGGC